>JAOEHY010042572.1:0-27227 GCA_025447955.1 Psilopsiagon aurifrons | reverse complement strand
ACTCAGAAAGTCCTTGGCCAGACCAAAATGTACTAAGCAGTAACTAAAACATTGGTGTTATCAACACTGCTCACAAGACGAAAGTCCAAAGAAAAAAGAAACCACAGCTCCACACCGGCTACCAAGAAGGAGAAAAACGACTGCTACTGCTAAACCCAGGACAACTTGTTAGAAAAGGCAACCGTATACTATGATATGAGCTGGCTTGACAGCTTCCCTGGTCCTTGATAACTGTTTGTTCTGTCTGGCAAATTTCACTTGATCACAGATTATTATTAAGGAAGCTTTGTCCCGCTTGTTAGGCTCTCCTATATAATGCCATATATTGCCTTGTCTCTCATGGTGCAGGTTTAATTTCTCTTAGCAATCCCTATTTAGATCAGAAAGGCAAAATGTGTCAGAACAAATCTTCACTATGTCTCTAAACTACAAACAAAGGCAGTAAAGCCACTCCTGTTTATGCCACATTACTAACTGCTCATCTAAGGAATGACTAGAGCAGTGTCTGCAGAAGAAAGACGAACATCTGCTCATTTCTCATCATCCAAACAACTGCCAGCTCAATGTCTATATACAGGCTGAACCTTAAAAAAAAGTTTTTCGAGTGAAACAATCTTTACAACACTCTCTAATTCTGTTCCGTTATCCTCCTCCCTTCAGTACATGTGTAATTTGCAGAATGAAGTACAGGAATTTACCACCCACCTTCCTCCCTCAAAGCAGTGCAGCGAAAATATAAGTATTTCTTGTTATGCATCAGTTTAAAGGTATCTGGACACATTCGTTGTTTTCCACCTACTCTGTACCCTTCTGGAACAGGTTGCGCTCCATTTATTGCAGTAGTTCAAGTAACTGTAGGTACTGCTAGGAAAGGATGCAGGTATCTACCACTCTACTGATTAGGTCTCCATCCTGGTGGTGGGCTGATGTGGGTTTGATCTCCCTTTAAAAGATCCAAAGAGAAGGGAACAGAAAGAGAATTTCCACTTCCTTGGTGTGTTCTTAAAAGAGAAGGTAAGGAAAAAATACCATCATCGCAGAAGTAGCTCTCTAAGAGTCAGGACTGATCCACTCAGCCTTTGAAGTACAGACAGTAGCATCTGGGGTCCAGGAAATTAATCAGGGATGCAAATCCTGCATGTACAGAACCACGTCTCTATAGGCCTATAGGAAGGCTTTAACTTCCTGGAAAGTGGCAGGATATATAATACACGGAAATCTTGATGCTGAGTCTTTGGTACATTTACTAGCTCCTTGGTCTGCATGCTGTCATCTCTGACCGATTTTGGGAATGTAACCAAAAACTACTCCAACAATTGCATAAGGAGTTACAACTGAACTCCACAGGTCTCAAAGCTAGGGACAAGTTGTCTAAACGCTTTTACAGAATTAGCTTTATGAGTCTTCTTAAAGCTTCCTCTAGTGTCACAGCAACAGCAAAGAACTCTGAAGTGAAGACAGTCACTGCAATGTTTTTTGTGGATTTATCTCCAGTTTAACATGTATGCAATTTAGCTTTTGACGTTTACAGAAAGTGTTATCTCAAGTTCTCTTCAGCTATGTTGACTTCAGTCAGTTTAGAAATGGGTGCGCTGGAAAAACTCATGCATGCATTCAGCCATGAAACACTAACACAATGACTAAGTGGTTTGTCTTATTTGGATTAAAAAAAGAGGCATTTAGCAAAAAATTGTTCATAATGAATTTAAAACATCTTCAAGGATATATCAATATCATAACTATGATTATTATCTTAACATTTGCAATAATAATCAGTTTGATTAATTCTGGATTTTCTAAAAAAAAAAAAAACGAAATAAATATATTTGTATTAAATAAGTCAGTCATCCAAGAAGTGATGGAACACTGAATTAACAAATTGAACATACTAACTTATGGAAGGAACCCATAGTTGCAATTCTGTTTGATTAGATCTAGGGGAAAAAAAAAAGAAAGGAGTTTCTTATAAAGAATGGCATGTATCTAAAATCCACAAGAATTTATCACCGAAAGGGACTGCCTCAGACAACCAAACAGTTGATACATAGATTAATAAAATCCACACAAGGGAAGTCTCTTCATGCGCTGTATGCTCTAAAACACTTTCCAGAACCAAATCTTAAATCTGCAATAAAATATTAAAGGCTACATTTATAATGTTCCAAAAGAAGAGTTTTAAAGTGAGAGAATCTGAAAGCACCAACAATGTCTTAGGAATCTGCAGCAGCTGGGATCTGTTAAATTAAAATCCTGGAAATTCTAGGAAGCTTACCACATGTAAAGACCTACCACGTGTGAAGCTCTACACTTCATTTTCTGATTTATGGTAACAAAATCATACCAACTATCCTTTATGGTGATCTACCTCTTGTTATGGGAATTTCTTGATTACCTCTGTTATCTACAAGTTTATACATTGTTCTCCTCAGAATAATGAATTAATACACTGAAACCAATTGGTATTTCCTTCTAGACTTTGCTATTCCTGCACCACATATGGACAAAGCAGTCTGTGCAGCAGTCATGGGCTTTGCTTTATGTTGCTCTGGGGAGAAGGTCCAGGATCATCAGGGAACTCCTGGGAACCCCCAGGGTCACTTCCAGCCTCAATCTTTCTGGAATTATCTGAACGCCTAAAAGCGTGCTTCAGAGTAATAGTTGAGATTTCAGAATGCTACTACAAAATTCATACGTATGTCTAAACTGCCTTTGAAAATAATGTTTTTTCTGGGTCTTGGAATTAAAATTGTGCTGTGAATTTTGAGGGACTTTTTGGTGAATATCTAAGCCCCAAAATTTGGAAAAGAGAAATACCCAGTTGATGTGTCCTGTATTTCTAAAAGTTTTGATACACGTTAGTAGCTCAAATTATTCTACTGATCTGTAACAAGGTTGATTTTTGTTCACCACAATTTGGAGCCATTTTCCAAACTATTAAAGTGCTTAGAAAGTAATTTTCATGTACTCTATTACTCTTCTGCTAATCACTGGGATCAAACAACCTCAGAATTTGCCAATGGCAAATATAAATTCTTAAGTAATAAGGAATGTCATTAAATTTACCAGGTCACATCTCTCAAAGAAATTTTCTCACTCTGTGAAAATACATTCTGAGTAATGATTTAGGACACTTCTCACCTACAAATAAACTCCTACTCTCTAGCTTAATGTGCATACACCATTTCTTATACAGATGAACAAAGCTAAACTAAAGTTCTATCTCTGCTTTCTCTCCACTTCCTATATAATAATGCTATGACTTTCTCATAATAGCATGGCCTCTATTTATCAGGACTCTGAAGAACCATGTTAAACATAGGACTTCAGTAGCGTTCAAAGCCTCTAGAAGTCCCACTGCAACTTCTCCCTATTTAATTTCCATTGCATTGTCACCATTTTTGCAAAATAGAAAGGGAATTCACCATATAAACACTTTTCTAACAAGCAGAAATGCCTAGATCCACTACATGCACCACTCCCTCTTGGAGGTGAACAAACATCTCAAAACCAAAAAAACTCTTTTCATAATGGCTTTCACACTCTCTCAATACAAAATCGGCACTTTGCACTTTGAGAGATATCCAATAAATCTCCAAGAAAGTTAAGTTCCTTCTTTTCCAAAGGATGTGAGAGCTGCAAGGAAAGGTATAACCACAGAGCCTGAGTCACCCTTCAAATGGAAGATTAACTTGGGACAGACAAATTGATTCATGACACAGTAGAATGACTGCTAAGATCATGTGCAACAGAGAAGGCAGAAACCAGGGCGGGCGGTTGCAGGGGGAGGACTGCCCCTTTCATCAGCAGTCTGCAGTAAAAGTGGAGTAAATAAAACATGAAACTGCACTGGAAGCCTAACTGTATGCAGATCAATCTGCCTGCTCCGTACAAATGAACAAAAGAGTGGCCAGATGTTAACAGTTTAAATTCTTATTTCTCTGGGAGGCTGCCTGCCTGAGGCATACACTACAGAGTGGTTCACACCACTGTTTCACTAAAGAACCACAGTACAACACTGTAGCACAGATAATCAGAGGACAAATAGCATTGCAATAATGACAAAACAGGTACATATTCAGGGAATGACTGGGAATGTGTGAAAATTCCTTAGAAGTGTAGTGTTAATCCTCATCTTGGACCTTTTTTCCTTTTCTGTAGAGTGAATTATTAACATGAAAAGAAGGTAGAATTGTGACTGTGTGACACGACATTATATGTTCTCCTACATTTCTAGATCTGAAGTCCAGGATGATTGACTGTGATGTCTTTTCTTAAACCCTTTTCTTAGGGAAAATATATTTCCAGCCCTGCAGATTCCACTTTTTACATCAGAAGTCCACAGCTTTGAAGCCTATAACCAAGTTTGCTGAAAATTTGCTTTTGTTTTTCTTTTAAACCAGTGAAAGAAAAACAAGTAACCTCTGTGTTTAATACAGTATCTATTTCAACAAACACTTAAAGGATATTTCAGGTCACATCAAGGCATCTCAAGCATCCTACACACATGAGAAGAATACACTATGTCAAAAACTATCCAATAATGATGGCAAAATTTCAACTTTTGCCTCACAAACTGGGCAGAAGTTACCTGTTTATTTTGCCCTGACTATAGCAATCTATGTTAGGAAAAGATGGCTCTTTCCCCAAAAGCAGCTGAGCACAGGAAGATGGAAGAAATTCCTAGGTGGGACTAGGAAAGGAAAGATCCGGCAGAAATTTTTATTTCCTTTAGAGACAAAAATATGAACCAGTAAAAGGAATCTGAAAGGTGTTGTGGAAGGAATGAAATGACACAGAAAACAAGCAAAAAGATTGACAGAGTACAGGAGGAAGACACATGTTGAAAAAGTAAGAGACAGTAAGGAAGGATAGTTTGAGAAAGTTCTACAGTTGAACAATTACCTTTGTAATGTCTCAGTTTTCCTGCTCTCATTCTTTTCTCTCCATGTAGTTTCCCATATTTTTTCTTTTACTACCTCCTGTCTCTCATATGCGTCATTTTCTGCCTCTCTTTTCTAATTCTCTGGTCTCAGAAATGAAGGTGCAGGGCACCTTCTAGGATAAAATCACTGGGTACTATGCAGAGATTCCAGCTTAAATATTGCTCTTATCTGGTAAATTTGATCCTTCCAAGCTCATTCTTGAAGAAAAAGTACCATTTTTCTTGCTGCCTTAATACCTGTTGGTAACTGCAATGGAGAGTGGAAATCTCTGTCCTGTATTTTCTCAGAAGCCAAGCCTGAGAAGTCAGAGTGTAACCACGCCTTGGAAGTCTGCCCAGGGCAGTCGTGGAGTCACCGCCCCTGGAAGCATTCAAAAACTGTGTAGATGAGGCCCTTAATGATATAGTTCAGTGGTGGCCTTGGCAGTCCTAGGGTAGTGGTTAGACTTCATGATCTTACGGGTCTTTTCCAACCTAGCTGATTCTACGATTCTATAATGTGTACCTACAGCCATCAAGCACTGGTTGTTTTCTGAAAAGGCTAGGAGGATTGGCCATTTAATAAATGGTTAGAAAGATGGTGCCATAGTCAGAGGTTTAGGTATCTGGAACAGGGGACTCAATTTAGTAGGCCAGGTCTACTTGAGGCTGGTGGAGCTGGTCTGACAAGGGGAAGAGCGGTTTTGGTAGGAGGCTTGCCAGACTGGTCAAGGATGATTTAAACTAGACGTGTTGCGAGAGGGGGGAGCCATTCCATCCCAACACACCCAGTCAGTTGCCAGCACCTATAATAAATGCTCGGAGAAATGAAGAAATATTCCACCCGCTCCAGCCAATGAGCCAGCTTCATTTGGAGCTCGGCTCAGATGCCTCTATACAAATGCCCGTAGCATGAGGAACAAGCAAGAGGAATTACAGATGTTTGCATGTCTACGGGGGTATGATGTCGTAGGCATCACAGAAACATGGTGGGATGGCTCCTATGGCTGGAGTGTAGGAATGGAAGGTTACAGGCTCTTTAGAAAAGACAGGCCCTGCAAGCGGGGAGAGGCAGTTTCTATTTTTGTTAGGGATAGGCTGGAGAGAGTGGAACTCTGTCTTGGGACAGGTGAGAAGTCAGTTGAGAGTTCGTGGATCAGGGTTAAAGGGAGAACAGCGATGGGAGACATTATTGTGGGGATCTGTTACAGACCGCCAGACCAAGAGGACTCTGTGGATGAAGCACTCTATAGGAGCCTCACGCTCGCAGGCCCTTGTTCTCATGGGGAATTCAACCACCCTGATATCTGTTGGAGGGACGGTACAGCCTCACAAAGGCAATCCAGGAAGTTCCTCAGTTGTGTGGAAGACAACTTCCTTCTGCAAGTAATACAGGAGCAGACAAGGAAAGTTGTCATGCTTGACCTTGTGCCCACCAACAGGGAAGAGCTGTCTGGAAATGTGATGCTCCAGGGCAGCACTGGTTGCAGCAATCATGAGATGCTTGAATTCGAGATCCTCAGGACAGTGAGAAGACCATGCTGCAAGCATGAAGAGATGAACTTGCGGGTGGGTCAATGAGAGAATGAACATGAGCCAGCAGTGTGTACTTGCACCCCAGAAAGCCAACCGTATCCTGGGCTGCACCAAAAGGAGCATGACCGGCAGGTTGAAGGAGGTGATCCTGCCCCTCTACTCTGCTCCTGTGAGACCTCACTTGGAGTACTGTGTGCAGTTCTGGTGTCATCAACATAAAAAGGATATGGAACTGTTGGAGCAAGTCCAGAGGAGGGCCATGAGGATAAACAGGGTACTGGAGCACCACCCGTATGAAGATAGGATGAGAAATTTGGTGCTATTCAGCCTGGAGAAGAGAAGGCTACATGGAGACCTCAGAGCAGCCTTTCATTATCTGAAGGGGACCTATAGGGATGCTGGGGATGGACTCTTCATTAGGGACTGTAGTGACAGGACAAGGGGTAACGGGTTCAAACTTAAAGAGGGGAAGTTTAGATTGGATATAAGGAAGAAGTTCTTTACTGTTAGGGTCATGAGGCACTGGAATAGGTTGCCCAGGGCAGTTGTGAATGCTCCATCCCTGACGGTGTTCAAGGCCAGGTTGGACATAGCCTTGGGTGAGATGGTTTAGTGTGAGATGTCCCTGCCCATGGCAGGGGGTTTGGAACTAGATGATCTTAGGGTCCTTTCCAATCCTAACTATTCTATGATTCTATGATTTGAAAGGTCACCAGACATTGCATTTCTTTTCCCTGCTTTTCAAATCTCTCCCAAACCCTCAGTAACTTTCTCACTGCATCTGCTTATCCACTGAACTAACTGACTGCTAATTCAGATCCTAGTTCACAGACTCCAAAGAGCAATAAGCAAACTCCAATAAGCAAACTTCATCAGAGGCTATACTGATAGAACAAGAGGTAATGGGTTCAAAGTTAAACAGGGGAATTTTAGGTTAGATATAAGGAAGACGCTCTTTACTGTGTGGGTGGTGAGGCACTGGAACAAGTTGCCCAAGGAACCGGTGAAT
The DNA here is from genome assembly GCA_025447955.1 of Psilopsiagon aurifrons. NCBI lineage: Eukaryota > Metazoa > Chordata > Aves > Psittaciformes > Psittacidae > Psilopsiagon > Psilopsiagon aurifrons. Next base: position 19,761 of record JAOEHY010042572.1, on the reverse strand, counting down.
GCTCCATCCTTGGCAGTGTTCAAAACAGGTTGGACAGAGACTTGGGTGACATGCTGTAGTGTGAGGCACCCCTGCCCATGGTAGGACGTTTGGAACTAGATGATCTTAAGGTCCTTTCTAAATCAAACCATTCTATGATTCTATGATTCTAGATTAATAAGATTTCTACCCTGCTTTCTCTACAGGTATAGACATATACTATGCTGAGAAAGCTTGTTTACTAGCTGCTTTTCTCTGGAACAATTTTATTATTTCTAGTATTGCATTTTCTGGGATGAGAATTGGAATTTATATGTTCTAAATGCATTTAACATGGGTAAAAAGGACCCTGAGGACCTGCTGATTTTGAAGTAGATGTCAGTGCACAAAATGCAGCACAACCTTAAGAAATCCTGAGAGTGTTAATCATGTCAGCCAGAAAAAGTGCTATTTTGTCTACTTTAAGGGTTTTTTCTCTTTAGTTTGTGTCACCAAGGTATTTTTAGGTTATTAAACTCAATAAAGATCGTCACAGAATCACAAGAGAGAAAATTTTATCTTTTATTTTTCATATTGTTAATCTATTTCATTAGCTTACTGCACACTTCTCATTTCTTCTGTCTTTTTGAAATGCCACCTACACTGATAAAATTGCATTAGGAGTTCTCAATATTTCCAGGAAGAAGCAGAGAAATCACATAAAGAGATGACTATTAAGAAGTACAGAAAAACAAAGAGTCACTTGAGAGGATCAGAATTTAACTAGTTTTAAAAACAATCCCAGACAAGATACTCAGTGGGAGGGAAATACATATTTTTAAAAATCTAGAAATAGTATGTGTATGGCACCAAATGTGGGGTAGAAATGCAGTTTCACTGAATTTTAATACAACAGAGGAGCAAAAAGAAACTGCAGTCAGCCTAGAGGAAGTGTCCTAGCAAAACAAAGAAACCAGAATCCCTCTTGTTGTACCAGTGCAATCAAGTGCCAACTTTCAGTTTGAAGCATACCATGAACAAAAAAAAAAAATGCATAAATAAATGCCCAATGTTCAGAAACGAACAGCAAAATACTGAAGTAAAGCAAATTAGAATTACTAATTAGTAAATACAGCATTATCTGAAAAGCCAGTAAATAATTGTGCAGTTTTCTGTTTCACAGTCATATTTTGAAGCCTTCACATCTATAATACTGGTGGCTCCCAACAATTTTGAGTTATTGTCAGTTAAGTATGACTTTTTTTTTTTATGACTCTTCCCACTGAAACATTAAATACAACAGAAGTATTGCTTGTTTTGCCTAAGTCAAAATACAATCCCAAACAGGTAGTGCTAGACAGCAATAAAATTGGTCTTCCTGGTTGCTGCATAATTTCTAACCAGCTGAAAGCTCACCAGGGAACGGGAAACAGGACATGGTCAGGACTTTTCCAAGAACTGCGCATGCAACAGCTATAATTCTTCAGGGATGATAAATATTAAAGCTAGCCTTGCTTTGAGCGGCAGGTTGGACCAGGCATCCTCCTGAGGTCTCTCCCAAACTAAATCATACTATGATTATATACCATAGAAAACACTTAAAGCTGAAAATCATGAAAGTATTTTCTAACTTCATTAACAAATCTTTGCCGCAGAATTAACTTTTGAAACAGAATCTTCTCCCAGAGGATGAGAACAAGGCACAGCAAGCTACAAAATACAGGACACAGGAGCACAATAGGCACGAATTTGTCCTAGTTAAGTAAGGGATGTATATTACCCTTATACAATTTAAAAAATAATCCAACAGAAGAGACCATAGATTTCAGGCCACTTGAAATGTCATAATCCTTGGGATTCTCCCAAGAAAGGAACCTTCAATATATCAGATATAGAGATACATAGGTATCAGAATCACACATATAGATTCTGTCTCTGTGCTTTAAGAACTGAAAGCATGCTGGCATAAACTCCTCCATTCTCCCTACATGCATTTTATCTCTCTTAGTTACCTGGAGAATAAAAAAAACTTGTTTTTTTATAAGAAAGAGGTTTTCCACAAAGTAAAAGCAAATGTGCGATTGCAATAACACAGAGTCTCTGCAGGAAGGGTCCCCAAGGGAAATGGCTAAAATAGAAGCAAGAAATCCTTTGATATTTTGGATCCAGGGATAAATTGGAGTAAGAATGATAATCTGAGCAACTGAGACAACTGTCACATTACAAATCAAGGTAAACCAAACAAACAGCTTTATGACTTTCAGAGGCAGATACTTTGCAGACAAATTAGGTCAGCTTTAATTATCAGGATATAATATCATAGTACAAAATGGAGAGAGATAGGATACAGTGATTCAGCTAAAGAAAAAAAGTGATCAGCCTCCCAAAAAAGAGAAGTTAGATGACAGCTGAAGGATGCAGCTGGAGTTCCTGTTGACTAAACTCTATGGATATGAAGTCTTCTCAATATAGCATGAAGAAGGCAATATCTATGCCCACATGTGTTTAGGTGGTAGGACACCTGGAGGAAATTAAGACAGAGATCTGTCAAACTGATATAGCCTTTCTGTGTGGGATTTCACCCATGCCTTTAGTTCTGTATCTTCAGTCTCTGCCATGGACCTGCCCAGCTATCGCTAGACCTGAACCTGACCTTTGGACTGATTTCCCGGCTTGGCCTTGGACCTGCCTCATTGCTATGGACTTACTTGACTGACAGTCTGCACTCTTGTCTGAGCCTGGTCTCCAACTCTGGGCCTGCCTTCCCCCCCTTGCAGTGGAGCTGGGCCATCTGCCCAGACATCCCATGTTCTCCCCCCTCCACTGCTGGTGGCTCCCATCCCTCACTGCTCCTGGAAATTAATTATTTCCTCCAGTTTTTCCTGTGCTTTCACACAGAATGGAGAAGCTCTGCATGGAGCTGAAAAAGGAAGGATGGAGCTGTAATAATTTCAAAGGGTCAGGATTCAAAACACTCTATAAAAATCACCTGATTTCAAGGAAGTTTTAACTAGATCTTTCATTACCTGAAAGCTTTAATGAATCACATTAAATTGAGTTTGCAGTCTGACACAGAAGGTTGCTTACGTTTCAAGAGAAATTAAAGACTTTGAATGCAAGTGTATTACTCTAGCAAATCTTCAAAAGCTGCAGTTTTAACATTCCTTAAGTGACTCTGACAGACATGAAGTCCATCCTGTCCCAAAGGTAAATGACAAATTCTTATGTTGTGTTTGCTTAGCCTTATCTTAGCAAATTCTACAGGCTGAAAGTTCAACAACCTATCCAGTCTATTCCCCTGTTTTCCACATTTAATCTTTTGCATAAACATGTTTCTAGATTACTGAACATTTTTATAGACATCTCTGAACCAATTCCTCCTCGAAGACAATACTAGACCTGATGTTCCAAAGTACCTCTAACAAGCATTAAGCATTGTTAAAGTTTAGTCTGGTATCTTAAGTGTCAATTTACATTACATCAGGCGTGGTGAAATGAGAGCTGCTTCCTTTCTACTTTTTACAGTAGGTAAAGCTGTTTGAACTTCTTGGCCCTTACCCAGTTTGTGGTTCACTGTATTGCTTCCCATACGTTTCTCTGGAGGTGTGCTGCCTAAATAGCCATGTTGCACTTTTTCACTTACCATATTATTTATATTAAAATCTGTCTCTCCTTTTCAAGATCATCTTCAAACCTAATCCTGCCCGCTGCAAAGTGCTTGAAGCTTTTCCCAACTAGGTATCAAATGCAGATTTAATAAACATTTTCTCTATCCCAGTATCTAAGGAAAGCCTCACCTTTCTAGAGAAAACCACTTGACAGTCTCATCCTTCTTGTTCAACAGCAAGACACTGATAAATACTCTTTGAAATTATAATTCCAAGCCAAAGAAAGATAAAACGTATCATAGTTTTTGGTGACTTTTTCCTTCAGAATTTGTTCTAAAAACTAATATTCAACATATCTCACGTCAGTTAAACTTGGTGGCAGAAACATTGGTTAGAGACTGTTCTTACAGAATCTTCTTCAAGATTAAATTTCCTTACTTTTCTTAGGAATACCTTTAGCATTTTTAAAAGTCATAAAACATCACACCTATCACTTATGCCATCTCTTTGAAACCTGTTATCTTGTCATAGACAGAAATCAGATCACTACACATGATTTATTCTTAACAAATCAGTTTTGGCCATAGCTTAGCAACTTTTTATCTTCTGGGTGATTCCAAATAGATTTTCTGCCCAAATGTCTTTCCAGGAATTAAATTTAGCTTGACTGGTCTATAATTCCCTTGGTCTTTATGTGTCTTTTGGAAAGACAGACACAAAGGTTTCTTCCTTCCCCCTAAAATTCACCTTCTTTTTGTCCTTTAATTCTCAAAGCTCATAAGGGATGACTCCAAGATTTCTCAAGCAAGTTATAGCAAATTAATTGTGCCAGATGAGTTGAAAATATCTTTCTCATCTGAGCAACTGGTAATCTGTTCTTACCCCTCTTCACCAGTTTAATTATACGAGTCTTCAGAACACAGTCATCATTTTTAATGAATGCTAAGAAAAACAAAACAAAACCCACTAACAAAAAACAAAATCAAGCCAAAACACGAAACCAAGAAACCTGTATGCTTCTATTAGTTAGACCATTAATTGACAGAGAAGCAAAACTCTTTCCCTTGTCCTGCTCCATTTAATTACTTCTAGGATCTTTTAACTACTCCATTGTTAAAAACATGCTTAAAGCACTTGGTCCATACATTAGTGCCATTTCTATGATCATAATGTTGCTCAGGGCCAAACTCAGATGATTTGGAGGGTGCATAGTATTTGGTCTTATCAATTCCGGGGGCTTTGGTCATTTCTCTCTCAGTAAACTCCTCCAATATTTCTAGCCATAGACTTACCAGATTTTGTTCCTCAGTGTTCAGACTGATGCTTACAATATATCAGAGTGCAAAAGCAACATGATGAAATTAGACTCATTCTCTCCTGTAAGTGAATCAATACCAGGATACAAGACTGCTTCAAACTCATACACTTTGGCATGTCACAGATCATAAAAGAAACTTTGCTACAAAGAAAACATTTTTTTTTGCACTTAAGTGAAATGATCTCGGGTGTTAAAAAGCAGATAAGGGAAGGCATGGGTAATTTTTATTACAGTCAAATAATCCCCAGAAGGGAATTAAGTGTATTCAGTACAGTGAATGTGACTAAGACAAAACCAAACACCACTGAAACAGTGTGTCTGTTTCTTTTTACTTAATTGCCATCAACACAGAAACTAGCTCCTTGGAAGTCTGATATTAGTAGCTCTCTTTGTATAGAGGAACTTATGCGAATCTTACCTCAGAGAACCTTTGTACATCCTGAGTTAAAGTTCCTACTCTCTTCCACTGATAATATTTAAGTAACTTCAAAATTGCTGGATTCACTGCATTATCAGATGGCACTGTCCGGAAGAAATAAGGATATTTTTTCTTATCAGCCAACTCTGGAGTTGTTGCTGCAAATGAGAGCTGAAAAAAAGTGAAACAACAAAAAAATGAAAGTCACCATAAGTCATCTAGCAATCAAAAGAAAAAATTTGCTCTTCTCAGTGCAACAAGACAAAATCCATACATTACAATCATACAGAGAATTTTCGGCATCATACAATTTGAGTCCTACCAGCACCATTGACTCATTTACTTTCAAAGGGATTTTTGGGATACCTTAGCCCTATAAACCACCTGCTACAAAATTAACCTAGGGGATCTTCGAAGTCAGGGGTATAAAATCCTCTGTTTGAGACCATACATCTTTCAGCACAGAGCACGAAGCTCTGAGGGAATAAAACTCTATGATGAACTTATCAACTTCCTTCTACATTCTCTTCATAAAAGTTGAGAATAGCTCAAAGGGGATATTCTCAAACTCTTATATATCTATCTTTAAATTAGAGGATGAACCTCTAGTAGCACTTTTTCCTATCTTCAGGTAATAAAACTTCTCCAGGTAACAGAAAAAGAGAAAATAATTATGACAGCCAAGGCTAGTTTCCTCCACTGAAGCAGACCCCTGAAAACTGTGTCATCAAAGGGGACTCAACAGCTAATTCTATGTGTCTGAAAACACCTAGATTTGTAAATGGTTTGAGAATGCTTATAATGAAAGAAAAGACAAATCTCTCAACACAGACACATAAACACAAAACCAAACTGAAAACTTCACTGAACTCTTCTGCCCAAGTTAAAGGCAGTATATTTTTGTCAATGTTTTTCAGGCAGTGTCAGGAAGAGAACGCCTGCATATTCACCTTTTGAAAATGCTCCTGTTCCAAAGACGCTTGTGGTTGGTCTATCCAGTATTTTTAGGTTACTAGGGATGTGTTTCTCAAGTGGATTTTTTCAGTTGTGGATAGCAGTTGAGGGTTTTTTTAAAGTACTGATTTAATGCAAATTGGTGTGACTGTCCACAAATAATATCCCTAATGCAGTTATGTTAAGTCTTTCCAATTCAACAGAGTCAGAAATGCAGATAAATTCAAGACTATATAAGTACATCCAACCACAGTGTTAACATATATACTATACATATTTTCTTCAATCAACCATTCAGTATATTTGGGACAGATATCCTTTATTTAAGTTCCAAATAGACAAGTTTAATCTGAAATAAAAGTTCTAGCCTTTTCTTCATGTTATAAAGTATAGATTTAGCCTGGCAGAGACAGAACTCATTCTCTGACAGTGTGCCCAGAGAAGTTGTGGCTGCCCCATTCCTGAAACGCTCAAGGGCAGCAGGATGGGATTTTGAGCAACCTGGTCTAGTGGGATGTCTCTCTACCATGGCCGGGGGTTGAAACCAGGTGATCTTTAAGGTCCCTTTGGATTCCAACCATCCTTTGATTCTATGATTTTAGACTCACAAAGAACATATTGCATTGTTATAACCACCTGAACATAATTTGCTTTCCTAACTAAAAATTTGATATCCAAACAACTTAAAACGTGCATAACTGGATAGTTTATTGAAAAAGAGGAGTTTCTGTTCACCAGTCAGCAGCTAGAGAATATTTTTTAAGACATTCTACTGCTATGTAATTTAAAGGTAAAGCATTTTTAGCACAGCAACTGCTCTTTCATTAGATTTTATGAAAACAAAAAAAATAGTGCAATATGAAGTACTGTAATACTGTCACCTTGATTTTCCAAAACCGTATTGGTTGGCTCACTTAGAGCTTAATAACATTTAGTATTCAGCAACGAGTTTGCAAAGAGCCAATTTCAAGAGAAAAAGAATGAAAGTCTGCCAGGTAGACCTAGACAGCTTTTCTGTCTAGCCTTGTAACGCTGAACTCCATGTATCCATTCCACAATGAAAGTGAACATAAGGACCTCTATCTCTGACTAATAAACAAGACTTCAGAAACCCACCATGAAGAGGAACACCTCTCAGCAGCCTGGTGACTCTAAAGGACTTGCTTTTCAAGTTATTATGGATTTGGATCAAATGTAATTTGATTGATTCTTAAGAAAAAGAGTAAGGAGCGATGCTGAAATGACGGTAGTCACAAGCAACATCAGCAAGGTTCACCTAACTCAGGTTTACAGATTGAACAGTAATTCTTTCTTATCAGAAGTACAAAAAGCCTTAGCAATGAAGAGCATCTCTATATCTGTGAGCTGGCTTTAGGATGAAGATCTGTGATATAAGCAAGGCAATTCAGATCCATCATTTGATGTTTTAGTGGCTTAAAGTACCTAAATTACTATTCTAATTGCCCAAATTTCCTTGGGAAACACTGAAGCAAAACCTTACCTCTTCTCATTGATTAAAGAAAGATGAAGACAACTCATAACTTAGATTTCAGAGATGTGTAAAGTGAAATGAGATGAAACCAGATTTATGCATAATACTAATGACACCTGAATTACAAAAAAAAAAAAAAAAAATTCTTTATTTTCAAGGAAGGTTTTATTAAAATATAAAATGGGAAAATTTCATCCTCAAGCAATTCTTGGAATGAAGGTTATGTTCAGAGGCCTTTCTTTCAAGTCTCACATATACCATGGTTGGTCTCATTTTGCATTACTTTGCCATATCAATAAGAAACTCATGAGAGATGGACAGCTAACCTAAAATACTTTTATCAGTCCTTGTTTTCTGCTTCTTATCACAGAAGTTAAGGCATTTAACTTTTCACAAAATTGTCCCTATGAGAGTTTGGAGACATGCATGAATATAACCAAAAAATCATCAGCCCTCTGTATCCTGCTTTGAGAAGAAGAAAGAGGTAAAAGAAAAAAATCATTATATTTTTTTTAAATGGTAATGAAAGACAAAAAAAACCAAAAACGCTGTTTTGTTTTTTTTTTTTTTTTTTTTTCAAATTGACATAAAATGGAGGACACAGTGGACATATACCAGCTATTATATCATAATTGCACGTGTGCTGTTTCTGTATATGCATTTGCAAACTGTCTCCCTGCATGTGTGTACACAGAGCTAGAGAAAAAAGAAAAACTACAATATACATATTAAAGATATCTATCTGTCTGAATATTGCCAGAAAAACTGAAGCTTTTTCTCAGGTTACCCCTGAGAAATCTTTCTTTAGAACATCTGCTTACAGCTGAATACAATTTGTAAAAGCTATAATTCACATGGAGATTTTGGAGATTGAACAGTTTAAAACTTTTAAATGGAAAATCAGATTTACCATTCTAGGAAGAATATTAACTATAGTACAAATGAGAACCAAACAGACAAGGTATTAAAAAATGAATGCTTATTTCTTCATAAAAGGTATAATTTAGTAAAAGTTCTGCTGCCTTAATATCACTATTAAGTCTGTTCAAGTTCTGAAATGAATTATGAAATATTTTAACAGCAAAAACTCACAGTTTCTGACTTTTTAAATTATTCCTATTCCTTGTGTAATCACTATATAAATGGATTACAGTTAGCTGAATTTCATCAGAATGCATTTTGTCTGCAAGTTAAAGAAAAACAAGAATGTTAATGCATACGGTCAATATAAAAGGAATCAGTGCAAAAGACTTTCGAGTACTTCACCTGAAGTCAATTCACTTATGCAGTGTTCAGCTTACTGTGGCATTCTCCCTACGATATATCACATAGACCATGCAGGAGCAAAATCACAGCTAACCAGAGGGCTCCATAGATCCCACTGAAGTCAGTGCCAGAGCTTCCATTAACTTGGAATCCAGATTTCAAGCCTGTTATCTGAGTACCTGGAAATCAGACCTAGTTCATAAGATTTAACTACGCTTGCGTAATTTTAACTCTGTAAGTCATTGTGACATTTTGCAGTATGCCTAGACTCAGATCTGTAGTTTTGCAGATTCTTCTATTTGAAAGATAAATAGATGGCTGGCTCAAGAGTGAGCTGAACTGTTGTGCTATATTTCTAGAAATGGAGAAGAAGAGCAGAAACACAGCTAAAGGCTTTATCCTACCCTGTGAAAAGAAAGGAAGCAATTAATAACAGTTCTGAAATGGGTCCAAAGCAAAATAATTCAGGCAATGGTGTGACTTAGAAACCAACAAAAGATTAAGCACGATGTGGAAAGGACTCAATAACATTGTGTGTGTAGAAGAGTGCCTTATGGTGAAGAATTATGAAGTCATAAAATGTAGGATATTTTTGAACTAAAAAAAATGAAATTATCCAAAACTGAAAAAGACAATGAGACAGATTTTACTTTAGAAAAAAAAAAACAAAACCCACAAAACAAACCAAATGCAAACAACAACCAAACACTATTTCACAGAAGTCAAGGAAATTTCTTCAGCTTCATGCTGAGATTGAAAGTAGAGTTTGATAATAGAGAGGACAGGAGGGAGACAATGTGATAAAACTATTACAAGAAATGCTTCAGCCTAATATGACAGATGGCCAGGCTAAGAAATTTGAACTGGTGCACTTTACTGAAAAGCTGAAAAATATACAGAAGGATTTTATTAATGAGGTTTTTTGGCATGTACATGCTTGGATCAATCAAATTTTCTCCAGAAAGATGGTACATTTTGAAAAAGGAAAACATTAATTTTGCTGTAAATCCATAGTTTCATGGAAAAGATAGTAGATAAAGTGAGATGGAAAAAAACATAAGTATGTTAAAGTGTAGAAAGGAACAATTCTGCAGAAGGGGAGTAAAAGTTAGCTCTATAACCCTGTATTAAGCTGAAATGAGGTGTGGTGGATTAAACAAAGAACATCAATCTAAACTGCTTTCAACTTAAAGCAAGAATGCTCCCATTTGGGGAAGTAACAGTGGAAGAAACTCATTATAGAAGCAGGAAGGGTTAGGTGATAAGAAAATGGGATGAAACACTAATAAAATCAATGAGGAAGAGAGGATGGGTATTTAGAAAGCTGAAACAAAATTAGAAAAGGAACATGCCCTATAGAAGTCCAAGCATTTGGAAGCTGGAGGACTGAAGGCACTCTGCTGTCCCAAGAACTGCAGAGTGAAGGGGAACCACCAGAAATGGCAGATAGTCTTCTGGTGTTTGGTTGTTTTATTATCTCTAGGAAGCATTTCTATTTAAGTTTTCACACTCTGATGACATCCAGAAGTCTGTGAAAAATAAAGCAGAACTATCCCTGGGGTAAACAGTCACTCCCATCTAAGGCAAGAAGACTGTTCAGGAGCCACATTTATTAGAGAGAACTGAATTGGCTAAAGTAAATCAATAACAGGAAACCTTTGCAAACCTGTAGGTAAAACCTGTAAAACCAGTAGGGCAGAAAACTGCATTGTCCTCCTAAAGCAGAGTGGCCCTTGGAGCAGGCTAGAGGATCAGAAGCATTTCTCTCCCACCACAAACTCCCTAGCAGTTCAAAGGAGGCCCTTGACATCTGGCAGAAGGTGCCAGAGCATCTGGATTTGTCAATCCCAAACTGAGAATGAGGTGCTACTCTCCCCATTTGCCTCTCTCTTCAAAGGAGAAGGCTGTGAAAAAAAAAAGGCACACGCTGTGCTTGCGGAGTGCTATTCATTGTAGGGGTTAGGGTGTGTGCGTGGGGAGAAGCACCTTAGGTAACAGGGCAATCTCCCTTTAATAAAATGTCATCTGCTGTGACAACTGTTTCATGTTTGCAGGTAGAGAAACTTATACTGCTGGGCACCAGAGAGATTAGCTTAATTTTCCTAGGCTTCCTCACTGTGGCTTGTACAAGTATTTTAATAATGATCCCTAGAAATTTAAATCTGCCCCTAGTTGCTGCAAAACTAGTCTTGATGGAGAGCTTTTTATATATGGCAGATATCACCTGTATTTTGCTGGTAAATCAGAGTTGCTAAACAGGATATACACTCCTGAGTCCATTAATTGGTGATATGATCTATTATCATTGTAACTAAAGATTTCATGCCATATATGCTTCAAAAGGAAGCAATATTTTCTGTGAAAAAGGAAAATGTAAATAAATAATTCCAAGATGAAGACAGAATATCATAAAGCTCCATTGCAAATACTCTTACAATGGCACAGGACTGCACCCATAGAAACTTCTCAAAGGAAAATAATAAGGACGAAACTCAGGAAGATGATAATTTGCAGCAATGTGTACTTGTGACACCTTTGTGTGCCTTGCCAGGAGCTCTAGTGCTTTGACAAGCCTGTGCCAACAATAATAATACTCGAGAGTGGGTATGTGATGACTTGATGATCCCAGGAGCTACAAGTACCAGAATGGAAACTAACGAATAATGAAGACTTAATAAGATTTGCCTCCTGCAGCTCTTGATACAGCATTAGATGATGTCACATACTAGTTAAACAATATACTCTTAACTCAGAGACAAAGATCATAACATAACAATTAAATTGTATTTTTAATTGAATAGTAACTGCTGTTTTGTAATAAATATTAAAAGACACAAAATGTAAAAATGTAAGTTAAATGTTAATTCATCATCTAAAGATTAATAGCAACCTTACTATAGAAGCCAATTTGCCCAGGTGTGCAGAACTATCACTGACCTTGATCTTACCACTAGTTAAGTTATGAATAAATTTTAAAACAATAACAGTACTTGGAATAAGAAAATAGCAACATATTATCAAGAAGAATATTAAAAAGAACCTTAAGAAATACATGATAGCATGTGAAGTATGAAAGTGATATATTACACTGCTCCTTCCCGATGCACAAAATGTATCATTTACATTTGATGGATGATTTAGACAAAAGGTATGTGGAAATAACATTGCAAAGATGGTCAAAACCACCTATGTTTTTGGAAAATATTTCAACACAAGAAGCTAAATGCAGCAATTTCATTGACAGAAGTTCTGCACAGATCTTCAAAGAGCAACACAGTAATAAAGATCAAGAAAAAAGATGTTTCTTGAGAATTTGCATGCACAGCTGCTGATGTTAAGAGTGTTTGTATGTAGACAGTAAATAAGCTGGTTTTGAACCAGACCTACGAATCAAAGTGGAAAGCTGTACTCTAATCCCCACCCCTAAATAGCACAGGTAACACACTAACATGAATTGAACAAAAAAAAAAGAAGAGGGACTAAAGAAGAAAACATTAAAAAGAAATTATGTTTTTCCAGCAGTGGTAAATCAGGTATATTTTTATCTGTCATAAACAGTCTTGAATATTTACTTGAATGAAAGCTCTGGAGACTCCACCACACTTACATCCAGAAGATTTTATGGGATTGGATAAACTTCAGTGCTATAACAAATACAACTAATGATCATTAAAAAAATGTTCTGTTAACTCTGTATGGGCTTTCATTGTGACATTTGCAAGAGTAAAATGGAAGTCTGGGAGAATATCTATGATGGCTCACTAGCTGGTGCATGGGCAGTATGCCTCAACCAAATGGGAACCATAAAAATACACATTGTATTAAGCACACTGGACAAGAACAGGTCTTGTGGACGAACTTGACTTTCATCATCCATAAATCATCACCCATCTGATTAGAGCTACTGTTCCTTTTAAAAATCAGATGTTTTGCCAAATACTCCTGCCCAATATCATCTGCCGTTACCTTCATTAATTCTGTGTCTGAAATTGCTTCCACTGACTGCCTTTTGGCACCTGGGAGTTTCCAGAAAAAGCACTTCCAGCTGGTCTCAAGGTTGGAAGGCACCCGCCTCCACACTGATGGCATTCCAGTGAATTAATCCAATCACAATAAGACTGATATTCAGCTGCATGCTGCTCTAGAGACATTTCAGGAAGCAATTCTGGCTACTGAATGAATCAATATTTTTGGGGATAGAAAATGGTTTAGATAAAATAAAATCCATATGAGAAGTACTTCAGCTAAAACAGGTGTGCCTATAAGAAAGGAGCATCCAGCCATGTTTGCTTCCTACATGAGTAGCCTGACCTACTCCCAACATGACTCAGCAGGACCTACAGATATCTGAATGCAAGAAGTGCAAACCAAGAGACAGTTTGGTCTTTTGGTGTTAAAATGCTTTACTCCCATAAAGTGTGTGGGCAATGCTGAAGAGTAGTGACTGATTTGTTCATCAGTTGAGGGTTTTTTATTGTCTTCAAGCAATGGAGAGAATAAATACTAGCTGAAAATTGTAGCAGATGTGCTGAAAAAAAATGAAGAAAATTATCTAGACATTAGTATTATTGCTTCACCTGCCTCTTGGGCTGAAAGATCCATCCATCTGCTCATACCAGCCAGAGCCTACATTTAACAACTTCTTAGGAAAAAGAAAAAAGTTAAATGAAATCCTAGCACAACATTTCAGGAGAACAAAAAACAGAATAGTTACTGGTGTTCAGAGAAGAATAAACTTTTAGATCAAATCCAAGTCATGGGATCCATTGTAAGTTATAATAAATACTGCCAAACAAACTTAATGCGTTCACCTTACTCCTGAGATGTGCCAAAGCAGTATATCATGAAGTTATGGAGGTTGCCCTTAAATTCAGTGCAACCAGTAGTTGATAGAGATTACTGTTTATTGTTTCTGTAGGTAGCCAGCTAAACAGGAGGTAAAACAATCTCATACAGATTACCCCATCCAAAAATAAAAGTTCAGCATTGAGCTTAACTTCATTCTTTCAGTATTAATGAAAAATAAACAACAGCCATCCCCTTTTCATTGCTTTATTTCTTCTAACCATGCATATAGAAAAGGTCTATCGCAGTTTGAAGTAGAACTCAAAATAAAAATGTACTTAAGAAATAACTGTGGCAATCATTAATTGCTTTTTCACTCTCCAGAAAATATTTTCAGATCCATGTTTGCCACAAATCATTTACACCTAACACGTGTCCTGCTTACTGCTAGAGGTTGACCAGAACACTGAAATTAAATGGCAAATCTACAGAAGTTGCTGAAAAATTTGTTTTCATTTCCAAACTGAATAGAAGAAAAATCTTTTCATCATTTTCATAAATAGAACTGCATTGCAAAAGAGGGTTGTATATCATTGTCTGTCACACTCAGTTGCTTAGCATTTGGCTACTGGCCTGATTTATAGCAGAATTCAGCTTCAAACCCCAGCTCTTTCAGTCACAGCATTGTTGTTCATCCCAAATCAAGCAGAGTCTCCTACACTTTTCCTAGTTTCCCTGTCTCTTGCCTATAACAGATCACCTTCAAAATTCAGTGAAAAATAACAACTTTGTAAAACATTTCACCTTAGATAAAAAAGGCTATATTCATAGACTCATAGAATAGGATCATAGAATAGTCAGGGTTGGAAAGGACCTTAAGATAATCTAGTTCCAAACCCCCTGCCTTGGGTAGGGACACCTCACACTAAACTATGTCACCCAAGGCTATGTCCAACCTGGCCTTGAACACCACCAGGGACAGATCATTCACAACTTCCCTGGGCAACCTATTCCAGTGCCTCACCACCCTTACAGTAAAGAACTTCTTCCTCATATCCAGTCTAAACTTCCCCTGTTTAAGTTTGAACCCATTACCCCTAGTCCTGTCACTACAATCCCTAATGAAGAGTCCCTCCCCAGCATCCCTATATGCTCCCTTCAGATAATGAAAGGCTGCTATGAGGTCTCCACCTAGCCTTCTCTTCTCCAGGTTGAGCAGCCTCAACTTTCTCATCCTATCTTAATACAGGAGGTGCTCCAGCCCCCTGTTCATTCTCATGGCCCTCCTCTGCACTTGTTCCAGCAGCTCCATGAGCAGCTCCGTGGGCAGCTCCATGTTGAGGACACCAGAACTGTACACAATACTCCAAGTGAGGTCTCACAAGAGCAGAGTAGAGGGGCAGGATCACCTACCTTGGCCTGCTGGCCACGCTCCTGTTGATGTAGTCCAAGATAAAATTGTTTTTCTGGGCTGTGAGCATATTGTTGGCTCATGTTCAATTTCTCATTGATCAACAACCCCCAAGTTCTTCTCCGCAGGGCTGCCCTCAATCTCTTCTCTGCCCAACCTGTAGCTGTGCCTGGGATTGCTCCCACCCACGTGTAGGACCTGGCACTTGTCATGGTTAAACTTCATCAGGTTGGCATCAGCCCACCTTACAAGCGTGTCAAGGTCCCTCTGGATGGCATTCTTTCCCTCCAACGTATCAACCAAATCACCCAGCTTGGTGTCACTGGCAAACTTGCTGAGGGCGCACTCAATCCCACTGTCAGATATTATTGCTATTATCTATTAAAAAAATAAGATTAAAAAAAAAATCTTTCCAGACCTATTCACAACAGAATGCTGCTGGCTGCCCAAAACTATTATCATTCCATAAATATTGTTGGTTTGTCAGGCTTCATCCAGCTAACACATGTTAAAACCACAGCTGTTCTGTCTACATTTGGATTTCAAATATCTATTTTATTATTTTCATCACCCTTAAATGATGAAAAAGAGGTAAAACTTCCCCAGTATGAAGATATCTTAATTGTGCAATACGGGGGTGTCTTGTTCTTGTGAACAAATGAACCCTACACGCTACTGGAAATGGGGAAAATGACCATTGGTGAGATTTAAGATGAGAATTCCTCAGTTCTGTAGAGTGTAGACCCTAAAACTGTACATTCCCAATAGTTCCAATTCTGTCCCATCTTTATTTTATTGGAAATATAACATCTAAAAAAAAAAGCACACAACACTCACTCATGGTTTACTGAAATCCTTTGAGAAATACTTTTGCACAGCCCTAAAGTCATGAATTAGTGTTTGGTTTGTTTCTTCATTCTCTGGTTTCATACCTAAGCAAGAAATCCTGGATTTTTCGAACTAAAACAGGTGACATCCTCACTATGAAATACAGTGATACAAAAAGAAGCTGTTTACATGAAGGACAGCAGAGAGATGCCTTACCAGGTCCTGAGAGCAACAGCCCAGCCCTAATTCTGAACTCTGATAGGACTAATTTACTTTTTTTTTCAGCTCCATGACTTTCTGATATCTCAGCACTGCATGCTGTAGTCACACTCCACCAGAAGTGTTTAGAGTAGTCCGATGTCAGACACCTGGAACTGTACCCTCTCTAATAATGGATAAAGAGGTGCTATGCTACAGAAATCAAGGGCTTGATGAAGGGCCAATAATGAAATAAAAAAAAAAATCATACAACTTTCTTTGCCAACAGACGCTGCCAGCAAAATAAATACTGCTTGCCCGGCAGCAAGGACAATTTGAGTTACATTGCCACGCTGCAACCTTCAGCAAAAATGCCAATCATAATTATGACTATAATATATTTGACATTAAAACGTCAAATGTGTTGTTGATCCTCCTCTAAGAAGTAACCAAGATCACACATACTTTATGGTTTTCTTAATCTGCGGTCAATACAGATTTTAACAAGATGCTTTAGATAGAAAACTATGTGTACAAAGCCTTTCAGTAATGCATGCAACTAGAAATGTTCATGCAGATATATTTGGACAACTTAAGTCACAAAACTATTTGTCAACTTAGAGCTGTATTCTGTGGTTTCCAATCACTGAGTGATTGTAAAAAAGTCCTATGAGGCGTTTTAATCTACTTTTATAAAATAATAAATGCAAATAGTCTTGGTCTGAGTACAGTTACAAAACAAAATTCCCCTCCTGAATGTCACTGAAGAAGCAGAAGAAAGTGTGAGTGTTTCCTTCCAGTACCAGTGCCTCCAGGACATCAGTTGTCGCCTGAGTAACCGTCAATGTGCTTTTGTCAATACTTATGCCTTGCAGGTCACTTCAGCAGTTACTATTAATTTAATAAGCGTTTCTTTATGTCTGCATTTGATTTTAAGTACAATACTTGCCCCTGGTCTTAGAATGCATGCTGGGTAGAAAGCATTTACATTATCTACACCATTTAAGATTACGCACACTTCAATTAGATCTCTCAACCATTTCTCCTTAGTTGCTGCTATCGTCCGAGGTCCTGCAGGCTGGAAGCTCGATGTTTTCTCTAGACTTTGTTATCTTTTTTGTCACTTGCTCCATAAAACTGTTCATTGCAATCCCATCTATTCCTGCAAAAAAGTCCTTATCAATCTACTTTTCTTCCAATATTTTCCATAACTTACACTGATCCAGGTGAGATGAAAACTGAATTAAATTACTCCACATGCATATATACTAATAAAGGCAATGTAGCCTTAATTTTTCATGTACAAAGAATATCTTTGTGCTTGATCTCTGTAATGGAGCCAGGAAAGTGCTTAAGAATATACTTTCATTTTTAATATTTCAAGAGTTATATTGATTTGAGAGAAGGAACTCATATATGAAAACTTCGTACATGCATTAGAGTTTGGTAGCGCTTATTAGTTTTGGAAGGCTAGTTTAAATATCACCTTTTCTAATTCAATCTCATTCAATTCATTATTTATTACTCAATTCTCATGTGCAGTGATTAAGCGGTAATTTTTAAAGTCACTTGCCTTTCCTCAATACTCTCATATGCAATCGAGTGGTTTGCTGTCACATATGTGCTTTTTTCTCCTTTTGGCTTTTTTTTTTTTTGTTTGTTGAGGTTTTGTTTTGTTTTGGTTTTTTGTTGCTGTTGTTGGGTTTTGGTTTTGTTTTTTTTTTTTTTTTTCCTGGTCCTTTTCATCTACTCTTCTACACATTCCTGACAAATGTGATCAAGTCTACTATTTTTACTGCCTCTGCATGGGAAAAACTCATGATGGGACAAACAGCAGCGTGAATGGAAAGCATCTTTAATAAAGGTGACCAGTGTGATTCTAGACCAAAAAATATAAACTGTTAATATTTAGCTAAAGATTACAGAAATCACATTAGAAATTCGGGTGGCTTTTCTTGACTATATTGTACTCTGTGCTAACAAACATTCACTATGAATTTTGAAGTACCTCCCACAGTTAAAATTATGTCAGCTTTAAAAAGAATGCATATCAAGACATGTACTAATAATGTATACTAATGTACAGTGCATCTGGGTGATAAACAAATTAAGATTAATTATACTCATTGACTTTTTTACAAGCAGGTTATTCGGAAATTCACTGAAGTAGAAGTTACGTTTGTTAATGAACAGCAATTATTTTTATTTCCCTCCCCCGCTATAAACTTACCTACTGAAGAGAACCATGTCTTTGAGAATTGAGACGCATGGTGTATTTGATTATTTATTAAGTAAGAAAAGATAACGTAAACCACAAGTAAGAGACCACCTCTTTGACTGAGGGGTAGAAAGAAAGCTACTTTTCTAATGTGTGTATGGTATAGAATCATAGAATCATAGAATAGATGGGGTTGGAAAGTACCTTAAGATCATCTAGTTCCAACCCTACTGCCATGGGCAGGGACACCTCACTCCCAACCATCTCACCTAAGGCTATGTCCAACCTGGCCTTGAACACCATCAGGGACGGAGCATTTACAACTTCCCCGGGCAACCCGTTTCAGTGCCTCACCACCCTATCAGCAAAGAATTTCTCCCTCATATCCAATTTAAACTTCCCCTGTTTAAGTTTGAAACTGTTACTCGTTGTCCTGTCACTACAGTCCTTAAGAAGAGTCCCTTCCAAGCATCCCTATAGGCCCCCTTCAGATAATCAAAGGCTGCTACAAGGTCTTCACTCAGCCTTCTCTTCTCCAGACTGAACAGCCCCAACTTTCTCAGCCTATCTTCATACAGGAGGTGCTCCAGTCCCCTCATCATCCTCGTGGCCCTCATATGGACTTGTTCCAGCAGCTCCATGTCCTTTTAATGTTGAGGACACCAGAACTGTATGCAATTCTGCAAGTGAGGTCTCACAAGAGCAGAGTGGAGGGGCAGGATCACTTCCCTCAACATGCTGGTCACACTCCTTTTGATGCAGCCCAGGATTCGGTTGGCTTTCTGGTCTGCGAGCGCACACTGTCGGCTCATGTTCATTCTTCCATCAACCAACACCCCCAAGTCCTTCTCCGCAGGGCTGCTCTCAATCTCTTTTCTGCCCAACCAATAGGACCTTCCACTTGCCATGATTAAAGTTCATAAGGTTGATATCAGCCCACCTCACAAGCATGTCCAGTTCCCTCTGGATGGCATTCCTTCAGTGTATTGACTGAAGCACCCAGCTTGGTGTCATCGGCAAACTTGCTGAGGGCACAGTCAATTCCACTGTCCATGTCACCAACAAGAATGTTGAACAAGGCCAGTCCCAACACCGATCCCTGAGGGATACCACTCATTACAGGCCTCCAGCTGGACATTGAGCCATTGACCACAACTCTTTGTGTGCGGCCATCCAGCCAGTTCTTTATGCACCAAGTGGTCTACCTATCAAATTGATGTCTCTCCAATATAGAGACAAGGATGTCATGTGAGACAGTGTCAAACGCTTTGCACAAGTCCAGGTAGATGACATCAACTGCTCTACCC
>JAOEHY010042571.1:0-19551 GCA_025447955.1 Psilopsiagon aurifrons | reverse complement strand
AGAGCGGCAGCGCTGCCCCGCTCCGCCCCGGCGGGAAGCGATGGCCCAGCCCCCGGAGCGCCGCCCCACGCCTGCCGGCCTCGCCTGCGGCCGTAAGCATGGCGGCGCCTGTCGCCCAGCTGCTGGAGTCGCCGGCCGTGTGCCCTACTGCGAAGAGCGAGCTCTCCGCTTGGGCCGGTGTTAGCGCCCTCGGAACTTAGCCCGAGTTCATCCTCGCGTAACTGAGATTGGAGGGAGCCGGAATTTGAGTCAGGATGACCCTTCACCACCACCTTCTGTACAGACAGATAACTCTGTCCGTTAGGCTTAAGCTGCTTCAGGATAAAAACTGCAGAGGGGATGACAGTTTGTATAGTGGCTGTCTTGGGCCAAGGCTTTCTACATGTCCTTTCTGAAAGATGTGCATGTCGTAATAAAAAATAATACACTAGTTGATAGCACGTAGGATTTTTCTTAAAACAAAATGTAACTATAAATTTATTTCGCTGGATATTTAAATGTAAGGAAAGGTAATTTTGTGACCAGATATTCTCAGGATTGCAGGCTTTGGCACAACACCAAGATCTCTACTCTTGCAGTGAACTGATTTATGCTACTAGATTTTGCTTCTTACACGTTTGACTTGATTCAGTTCTTCATTTGCTTCCTTGCTTGTGTTTACCTTAAACTTGATTTCTGTGACTGCTGTAGATTTGCATTAGCAAAAAAAGAATCTTCTGTTTGGGTTTTTTTTTTTCATTAGTGGAGCCCACTTGCCATTCTGACCTTAGTCTTGAGATCACAGAGGTTGTAAAAAAAAAAAAGTAGAGCTGTTAATCTTCCTTTACCATTGTATAACTTGTTAATTATGATTTTCAGTTAAAAACACTCTCAGCCATCATTTTGCATAATGAAAAAAGGTATGTGTGAACCAGTATGATGATATTTTCATACGTCTGCAGACAGCTCCAATATAAACTTGGTCTCTTGTTATTAAAAAAAAAAGCAAACAACAAAACTGAGTTTCTAATTAGTGAGTCTAGTTGTTCTTGTGGTTATTTCTTGGTGCCTCATGAAGGTCCTACATCAAAGAGATTATTGACAGTGACAGGTAGTGTTTATGGTAAATGTAATTGTGACAAGGAGCTAGTTTTATGCATTTTTAATGTTGAAGAGATCATTTTTCTGGCTCTTTTGCTTTGTTTCATTAGTTGGTCTTCCTTCAGTACGCTTAGATGAATTTCTTCAGTGGGATTAGGCCGTAAAAGAAACATCAGTAATAGTATGAGCCTGCGGCTTGAATTTCTGTGCAAGTGTGAGGCATTTTGCAGCTGATACCCTGAGCTCAGAAGAACAATGTTGCAAGCAAAGTTGTAACAGTTGTTGTAGGGTTTCCTGTGGTATTTGGTGCACTGTAAGAGCTAGAGGAACTGTTTTGAGGAAGCAGACTTGAAATGCTTCAAAGCATGTGTTCCTTATTGTAAGTGATTTTAAGAAGGTGAAGATTGCTGGCAAGGGAACTGCTGAGCTTTAATCTGAAACCTGTCACTCTTCTAATGTACATTGTAGGAGAGCACCCAAAGAAATAAGGAGACTGATGTTCTTCCTGGTAAAAATTACTAGGTGTAAAGGTTATGTATATCTTGCATACACTTAATGTTTGGTTTCTGTAATTCACAGAGGCCTTTCTGATCTTGTTTCGCTTGTTTCCCATATTCCTCTGGGGCTGGGATGACACTGCTGAGTTGAGATTCCATCTGGCTTTCAGCGTTTGAAGTGTTGAGCTCCAGTTTCTGTTTCTTTCTGAGAATGAGACAGCTCATTCAAACACATAGTTAAATCATAACACTAACAGCTAATAGTCCTTAATTTTAATCCCTCTTCCCCTCTCCCCTCTGACTTCACTTACATTAAATTGTAGGATGGCTTCACAGTCATCTTGTTGCAAACAAGCCAGAACTGTACTTTCGAGCTGATGAAATTTGTAATACCAAATTTAGTGGTACAAGCAGTGTGTTGGGTTTTAATCATATTGTTGTTGTTTGTCCATATTATACGACTTTCTGTCCTGCCCCAATTGCAAGAGCTCTTTTCTCAGCTGTCTACCAGTTTGTAATTGGTAGAAGTACTTGCATTAAAAAAAAAGTAACTTTACTTGGGGAGTCTTTCTGTTTTAAAGTCCAAGATAAGCTGCTAATTTGGGGTGGTGTGTGGAGCAGCACACACCCTGTGTGTGTGAGCAATTTTCTGGTTTTAGGATCCAGCTTGGTTTCAGCATGAAGTCTTCTGAGAAAGCCTGTGAAGCAGTGTCTCCATGTTTTGAATAAAGTTTTATCCAGGATTGATCAAATGACAAAGGCCTGATGTGGGCCTTCATAGCTCCTAATTAATGAAGGTAATGAAGATTTTATTACAGATATACCATAGCAAGACACATTTTCTTCCCTCTTTTTTGTCCTCTGCTGCACAGCTTCCTTGCATGCTGAAGCTCCTATAGGCCTAGGTGGGAGGGCAGAGACAGAGCAGAGACCTTCAGTGGATAATTCTAAGAGCTAGAGCTAGGAGTCCACGTGGTCAAAACCTAAATTCTGTGCTTTTGCTCTATCTGTGGACTCAGCTGCTCTGAACTGTTGTGTCTAAGCAGGGATATGTAATATGCCATGGAGGGACTGGGTAGTGTTGAGCAGCAGAAATGAAAAAGGTAGTTGAGGATAGAAGAGTATTTGTGTGTGTCTAAGCTCTTGCAGTCTCCCCGTTAAGTGTGGTCTTTACTCATCAGAAGCCGGAGTAGCTGGAACTGAGTCTGTTTCGTAAAGCCTGCCATCTTCTGGCTGCAGTGATGAAACGTTACTTTTATGTCTGCAGGTGGTTTTTCTGCAAACCTCTCTTGAGCATAATGTTGATTACATATGTTGCATGTAATCTTGGAAAAGTATCTTTTAAATTTGAGAATCTTTCCTTTTAAAATTGCTTGTTTGTTTTTAATATTAGTCTCATTTCACTGAGAAGCATTCCTATTGTTTCTTATAGGCAATAGAGTGATTAAAAATAGTGAGTGTATTAGTGCTTTGGCAGTTTTGAATCTTATTCTTGAGAATCTTTATCCAATTTTCAGTCTCCTCCGTTTAGTGTTGTGAATTCTGGCTTTTTTTTTTTTTTTTACTTCTGCAAAAAGTGTAAAAACTAAAGAATGTGCTAGTTGTGGTGTTAGTGAGCCTGAGTCTGTCCTTCCAGTAAGATCAATTGTTGATTATAAACATCTAGAACTGATGTGTGCTACTGCCCTTAGTAGGAAAATGTGATTATCCCAGAGAGAAAAAGAATCAACTTCAAGGTGGAAGAACTTGTGTTATGCATATAAACACAACTGCTTGTGCCATCTAAATGTCAACACTGTTTTGATTACTGAGTGCTATTTTCCTTTTCCCCATTTTTGACAGTAGCCTGTCATAGTATTATTTGTGAATAATTAATTTAGGCTGAAGAGCGTGTTGCATTACTTTTCTCATCTGATTGATTTGTTTGCATGTGCTATTTCAGGCAATAAACCTCTAGGCACTGACTGCTTATGTAGAAATGAAAAATAATTTGAGTAATTTGAGAATCTTATGTGTTTGCTTTCATAAAGGAGGACACCTGTACCTCTGCACCAGTGCAGTTTCAGTAGGTCAGCATACTGTTGTATATAGGCAGGATTTGGGTGTCTTTCCTCAGAGCTGTGTAACTTTGCCAGTATGCATGATTAGAAAGCAGTTTTCAGTGGTACAGCTTCTGCTTATGAAAGGCTTGCTTCCAGACACGGAACATAAAATCATTGAGAAGTTGGTCTGTTAATTACAAATGAGCTGTTTGTACAAGTTGCTGAGTGGATAAAAAGCTATGAAGTTAATCTACTTCTTTCCATTCTATGGGAAGAGCCTTCTGATGGGAGAGCTTATTTCTTCCTACTAAGATACTGTTGAAGGTAGGCCATTTTAATCATGGCTAGCTAAAGAGAAAACAGGAGAAGCTGTTTATAAAGTTTCTCTTTTCTGTGTGTGTGTCTCCTACTTGTTTGACACTCTTGATTTTCCCCTGTATTTAGATTTCCACATCCCAAGTGAAATACTAAGCTATTGCTTGTCAGATGAGAAAGCAGAAAGGAGTTAATTTTAATTAGGTAGATTAAGCCAAGACAAAGTGTTTTTGTTGTGTGTCTCAATAAGATTCAGATTGTACTTTGTTTTATTACTTAGTAGGCTACTTTGGGGGATTTCTAGACCTTCTTACCACTTTCTGTGATTTATTGCAGCTATGAAAAAAAAGAAACAGACCTCAATGGAGCACAAATAAAAATCAGAGAGCTTGAAGCAGCCCTCAATTCTAAAGAAGCTGCACTGGCCACAGCACTTGGTGATAAGAGAAGTCTGGAGGAAGAAAATGATGATTTAAGAGATCAAATTGTACAGGTGAGAGGAAATACTCAACTACCAAGCTTCTTTCAGCAAATGAGGTACTTTGAAAATCTATAGTGAAAGCTGACATTTTGGCAAAATGCAGCCCTGTAGCCAAAAAATGGATGTCAGCTTTCCATCTAGTCACAACCAGAACAAACTGGTTTGCTGTGAACTTTGGAAGCAGTAGTGAGTAGGTGTCTGTGTCCAGTACTGTTCTGCTTATTAACAACATGAATGGTGGCGTAGACTGCTTTTAAAATTCTGACTCTGAAATTGCGAGGGATGTTACCTGTTATAAAAAAGCCCAGATCAAGGGTCAAAATAAACCTGGAAAATTGTAAAACTGTTTTGGGGAGAAACTGACTTGACAATGCAGATACAAAGGAATGACAAATAAGTTTGTGGTTCTCTCTGCCCTCCTTTGGGTTCTGCTTGTGATTCCCAGTGTTCTGAGCATCTGATAAAACAAAGAGGGGGATGTCTTGTGAGAATTTTATTAATCCTTTGACACAAATAATTTGATCTTAAGTACCACTACCTCAAGAAGATAAGTTGAGCAAACCAGGAAACTAGTATTTGCCATGTAGAAGCCCTGAAGTTTTGTATAGGAATTCACTAAGTACCGATGCTACTTACCAATGTGAAATATCTAGAATTCACTTGTACAAATGATTGCAAGGGTAGAAAAGACATTAGTGGTGTAGATACTGGATTTGGTTGTGAAGTTCAACCATAACATAGTTACGTGTACTGCTAGGTAGCTGAGGTCATTGTGTTATGTGAGTTCTGCTACATAATTATTGTTGTGTTGATTCTTCTATTTTTCTTAAAGCTTGAAGCTTCTTCAGCTGCTGTCAAGGAACAGCTTGCAAATGAAACCTTACAGAAGGTTGATCTTGAAAACCGTTGTCAGAGTCTCATTGAGGACTTGGAATTCCGTAAAAATATGTATGAGGAGGTAAATGCTTTAGTCTCAAGAATTCACATCATTAAAGGGAAGGAGACAGCTGGGGGGATCATTCTTACAATACTGAAAGAGTTGAAGTTGGGAGGTCGGAACTCTCACTCAGAGCAGGGTTTCCCTCTATTCTAGCTGGAAGATTTCCTGCTATTTTTTTTTTTTTTTTGGAGTCTTTGTAATAAAATAGCTTCATATGTCATATTTCATATTCAGTTCTGCCCATGGTGCACATCATCTCATAGCAATGAGAAAGGTTTTCTCACATAATCCCTTCATGAGAAATAAAGTGAAGAGGGACCCTCAAGCAGGTGCTATTTTTTGCTGGGTTTTAATTTTGAAACGTCCTAGTCGGATACTTTTGAATAGTGGAAACAGAAGGTGATGGATTTGTCTTCTGGAACTTCTTGACTCCCTTTAACTTGCAGTTATTGAAGGCTTTCTAGAAGGAACCTCAGAGCAGTAACAAATATACCTAGCCACACTGTCCTTTGTTCTGTATGTGGTTTTGCAATTTTCCTTGCAAGTTGCATCTTCAGCTTTGTTCATGGTGTTGGAATCTTTTTTTCCGGAGACCACAGGCAAGCATACAAATAAATGAGGAAAATGCTGATTAGTGAAAGTAACTGTTTAATTTCACACTACTTTAATTTTGTACAGGCGTAGAAGAGACCTGAAGAAAAGGAGGATGTCTTTCTAAAAATCTAACTGTATTGAGGTGTATTTGGTGAAAATACAGACAGCTCTTAGGAATGTGACTTTACATGCTGATGGTATCCTAGCTCTTATTTCAATTACTGGCTATTGCAAAATAAAGTACTTTGGCAGATCAGAGTGCGCAAATGGCTCTGTGTTGCGACTGGAAGTTTCAATGTGGAGCGAACTAATGCTGATCCACAAGGCTAGCTGAAATCTGTATCAGTATCCACTCAGCAAATAGTTTTCTAAAATTTGCTTTGTCTCAGATTCAGTGAATTTAATTTTTCTGTTTTTTTTTTAGGAAATCAATGAAACAAAAAGGAAACATGAGACTCGCTTAGTTGAGGTTGATTCTGGGCGTCAAATTGAATATGAGCATAAACTGGCCCAAGCCCTCAGTGAAATAAGGATGGAGCATGATGCACAAGTGAAGCTGTACAAAGAAGAGCTTGAACAGACTTACTATGCCAAAGTGAGAACTTGTTTTTGTACAGTTGTCTGATGTACTTTTTTGTTTTATTTGATGAAAAGATACGCATTTCAGAGGAGTTTATTTGGAGTTTAGTTTAAAATTACCATGCATTTGAATGTGAACTTTCATTTCCTGGTATCATTTGAGTGAGAAGCACCTTGTGAAGGCAAATTGTGCAGAAAAGGTACTTGGTATTAGGATTGCTGTGAATTCAAAGAAAATTTGTGTTTTGTTACATATCAACTGTAATAAGTCTTGATGATCAATAAGATGTCCTATTTATTTTTTATGAAACTTATTTCATAATAGGGGTTGCTGAGAAGACAGCATCTGGAGTCCTCTGACCCTGTACAAAATGTGTGGAAGCTTTACCACACCCAGAGATACCTGCTTTCACTCTTCTAAAGAGGAAGCAAACTCAAGCTGAGTTGTACTGCATAAGTTCCTTCCTCTAATATGATTCAGCATTTCTGTCAAGGGATCCTGATGTCTCAACTGAAACTGGTTTCTGTGGCTATACTTGCTGCAGTTTGTATGTTTTAGAGCAAGGTGGGATGTTACAGCAGGAAAGCTGATGCAAGCTGAACTTATTATCAGTTCTCTGTCTTTTTAGTTCTACAGTCTTAACAGACTGCGGATGCTTGTCTTCAGGGTTTACATGTGACTTGGAAAATCTTAAGTAAAATAGAGCCAAATTTTTTTCAATTTATATTTCAGTCCAACAGTCCTTTCATAATTGAAGCTTTCTTGTTCCCTCTCTTCAGTATGATGACATTACTATGAAGTAGCAGTGACTGACAGCGCTGGAATTGTAATCTGAAGGCACATTACAGTATAATGCTTATATTGTCTGAAAATTAGCATAAGTTTGTTTTTAGAGAATTAGTAATTTAATTACAGTAAATAAATACACAATTTACTGAACATTGGCCAACATGAAAACTGAACTTCACAGTCCAGCTTCAGTGATGTCTTCAAGGGAAACTTTACATATTTAATCCTAAAATAAATATTCAGAGGATTGTGATTTCAGGTAGGGCAGTCCAGCATGGTAAATAAGCCATAATACCTAAACCCTAAAAAAAAAAAAAAAAAAGTATGT
The DNA here is from genome assembly GCA_025447955.1 of Psilopsiagon aurifrons. Taxonomy (NCBI): domain Eukaryota; kingdom Metazoa; phylum Chordata; class Aves; order Psittaciformes; family Psittacidae; genus Psilopsiagon; species Psilopsiagon aurifrons. The sequence goes on along the minus strand of JAOEHY010042571.1, from coordinate 11,905 downwards.
TTCATTGTGTTAGAACTTCAGAGAGGAACTACTTTGTGGCTTTGTGTTTCATGTGGGTTTTAGTGACTCATTCTTGTAATAAAAGTTACTTTGAAACTGATGTTTTAACTTGTTCTACTTCAGCTTGAGAATGCTAAACTGTCCTCTGAAATGAGCAGTTCTGCAACCAATTTGATAAGAGAAGAACTGAATGAAAGTCGCATACGAATTGATACTCTGACTTCCCATCTCACCAGCCTTCAGAAAGAGGTAACAAGCTGTTTGTGACTCTTCAGTCTTGTTTATTACAGATATTGATTCCTATATTAAAGGACTTTCCCTTAACTTGTAAGTATGTTCAGCATCATGATTTGCAAGTCTTACACTGTTCTGTACTTCGAATTTCTTAATGCCTCCTTTTGACAAAGCTGTTTTTTTGTGTGCAATATCCTGCTGCAGAATGAGTACTTGAGACGCGGTACTGTTAAGTTACTTTTGCAATAGATGTGACAATTTTAGACAACAGCTCTATATTTGAAGCTTTTGATATTCAATGTAATTTAGCTCTTTCCTGTAGTAATTTGGGCAGTCTAGCATAGGATTCCATAAAGCAACATTCAAAGCCAGAACTAGAATATGCAGTCTCTCTGTTTATCTCTTTTTCATCCTAGATTCAGTTTGCATTTAGAAGTCTTACAAAAAAAAAAAGGGAACTTACTAATTTTGAAAGGGGTTGAAAACTTACAAAATGAGCAATTATGGTAGTCTGTTTTGAGACCACAGTGATGGGAGCACAGGAGCTGAAAGTCCTTAGGAATAGAATGCTGTAAGTACTTCGAGCTTAGCTATTGTTTAGGTAGGAGCTGCAACAGGATGTTAAGTTAGGCAAGATCTTAATGGTAGCTGAAGGGATGAAAGTATAACCTTTAGTTACCTTAGATAATTATAATATTGAAAACCACACCTCTAGGAGGAGATTTGATATGTAAATGTAAGACCAGCTTGGTATAATGACCTAGGTAATAATTGACACATGCGTGTTTTGCATTTTGCTATGTAAAATGTGGGTAACCGACCACTTATTTTTATATGGTTTCTTCCTTGTTAGAGTTTTGTGTAAAAGGATTTTGTATTAAGAAATACCTGTTTCTTAGGAGGTATGCTGGTTGCACAGAATTGTAATAGGATGAATATCTCAACTCAGTGAATTGATTGGCTTTTGCACACTGAGTAAAGAGCCCTGCTTTAAGGACAACAGTTTTGATACCCCAAATGGCACTTCCTTAAAGGCTTACCCAGGTTGTCTTGCCATTCCAAAAGCAGAGGAATGGATTGGACAGGCCTCCAGTGCACACCAACCAGTTGATCGGGGCTCCGCTGACTCCCCTCTGGTGTCAGGGCAGTAAGCATCTCAAAGGTGCAGTGCCCAAGAGATATTTGTATCAAGGATGAAAGGGGGAGAACTTCAATTGGCAAGTACTACGTTTGTGTTTTCTTTATTTCTGTCCACAGAAGGATAAAGTTTTTCGCACGTAGAAGTTTGGTACCAGGGGAGAAAAGTGCACCTTTGCTGATTAATTCAGAGCTGAGAGGGAGAATGAGGTATTGGTTCTAATGGATCATTACCAGGATTGAAGTCAAGTGAGAGTGAAAATCAAATAACTACACTTGATTCTTGAGCAGAAACTGCTTAGACTTAGTCAGATCACAGAGCATATCGGTCACACGCAAAGAAGTATGGTTCAACCTATGACAAACTGTATGTTCAGTACTAGGTTATTTGATGGGAGTAACATCATGTGTAATGCAGTAGTTTTCTCTTTTTCATTTTAGATTTTCATAGAATGACTTAGATTGGAAAAGACCTTTACGAACAAGTCCAGCCATTAAGTGTTAGGAGTTGGTTCTGCGATGGGGTTCTCTAACTTACTAGTCTAACTTGCTGCAGTTAAACATTTTCTTGAAAAGTATAAGATACTAGTAATAATTAGCTTCCATTCTTTCTGTGCTACAATTTGAATTGTATTACTCCTGTACAGTAGACTCTTCTAGGTCTTCAAAGTTCTGTGTTTTTAAAGTGAAGAATATAAATTCAGGGGGTATTATTTCATAATTATCAAAATAACTTGGCAGATACGAGTCTTACAAGTTTTCCCATTATATAGGCAAGTTAGTATGTGCAAAAGATAGGTGATGAATGCACATAGGTTAGACAAGAGTTGGATTGAGACTTTTGTCTACTTACATCTTATTTCTGCTTTTAGATTACCATCACCTTTTGGAGGTTCAGTAACAGGCATTTCTGATGTTGGTGTTTGTTTTTTTTTCTTTCATAGTTTAGTAATCACCTCTGTTCTGTTGCTTATTTGTGACCTGCCAGCTAGGTTCAGAAAACTTGCTTCTGAATTTGCAGAGGTATTGGTTGTTAACTTCAGGACTATCAAACCAGCTTCTGCCAGTTTGTCTATAATTGTCCACCAAAACCCATTTTGTTGCTGTGAGTTTGTTTTTTGTGTAGGTTTTTTTGGTGTGTTTTGCTGTGGCTTTTTGTTTGTGTGCTTTTTTTGTCTGTGTGTGTGTTGCTGTGTTTTTTTTGTTGTGTGATGGTGGGTTTTTTTTGTTTGGTTGGTTGGTTTGCATTTTTTTTTTTTTTTTTTATTTGTAGGGCTAGTGATGTCAACCAGTAAAGTTTTCTTTTCCATTTGCTAGCTTTAACTTTAGCTGTGTTCTCTTGGAAGAAGACAACTCAGTTAGCAGATTTGAGTTACCAGCGCTGACCTATGTAGTAGTTTTCACTGGGATCTTCCATGTGACACTCAAGTCCTTTTGTTATATTTCTTATCTGACTCCAACACTGACAACCAGTTACACTGGGCCCCTGTGTCAGGCTTTGAGTGCAGGTTTTTGTTGTCCATATACAAAACTATAAAGCTTTAATAGCTGTGATTTCCTAAGTAGAGTGTCTGCACAAAAAACTCAGTGACTTAATCAGACAAGGTGGTTCCTTTGTTTGTCTTTTAATTAAAGAAAATCTCAAATACTATTAAACAGAATAAAGCATGCTTTTAAGAAACCTTAAAGATGTCATCATTTGGCCTTTCTTTGATAAGCATTCTATTTTGTGTGTATGATACTAAGTTCTACTGTCTTGATGTGGTTTTTAAAATCTCATTCTTCATGGAACACTTAGGACTGTACTTTCAGCAAGCCTTGAAGGCTTTCAGGCAGACAGACTTTCACGGGCAACAGTCCCTATTCCGTTAGAGAAGCTTCCTCCCAGAATCTGGAATTGGAAGCAGTAAACAGGAAGTAGACATCTGAAAGGTAAAGAGCAATTACTTATTGCAGGGTCTGAAGTACAGTTAGCCATGCTTTGATTCTGTTACCTGTCCAGCACATCTCAAAATGGTTTGACTTTTCATCTCAATTTTTCTCCACTTGAATAAATTCAGGCATAGTAACATATCTTCAGATCTGAGGAAAATGGAGCATGTGGTTGTCTTTCAAAGTGTTGTTGTTAAGTTTGATTCGAACTTAGGTGTTGTGTTTAGCAGATAAAGTGGAGAACATGAATTTGAAAATACGCGAGTTTGAATTCAGAAAAGGGGAAAGATGCTTAACCTAATGCTTGATTTTCATGTTACCTGAATAGCAGACTGCATGGAGGTTTGAGGGGGCTTTCCCTTGCATCACTGATGTTTATGATGTTTTCTAGTCTAGAGCATGGCAAGATAGAGTGCAAGAGCTTGAGGACAGCTTGGCCAAGGAACGGGAAAACTGTCACAAACTACTGTCTGAGAAAGAGAGCGAAATGACTGAGTTAAGAAGTAAGGTGCAGGAGCAACTGAATGACTATGAACAACTTCTGGATATTAAGTTGGCGCTTGATATGGAGATCAGTGCATACCGGAAATTGCTTGAGGGTGAAGAGGAGAGGTATGAAAGAATGTAGCAACAAATGCTGGTATCTATGTGCTTTCCTTACTTAATCCATTCTGTGTTAAAAGGTAGCTCTTACTGGTAATGTATTTATTAGGTGCTTTACTGTAGTTTCCAAGGCACTCTTTGTGCACCATCCTTCTGATACTTTTAAGTCTCCATGAGACCAGGCTGGTCGAATACCAGACCAATAGCATTCAAGGCAATAAATACAAGTATTTTATTAAGATATTTTTATTAAGCACTGAGGATGTAATAGATTATCATTTTTATGAAATAATTCTTAGGTCTGTTTTGTGCCATGGTTAATATTATTTTTCAGCGTTAATTACAGGTCTCCTTAGTTGTTGGCCAAGTCTGTTTAAGTATAGAATAATTTTAATAAAGTTTCAATAGCTGTTCGATTGCACAGCTTATTGAGTAGTTGCATTTTCCACACCTGACCCCAGAGTTCAGCCATACTGAAAATGTTTGCCTGGTAACTCACAGCTGTCACTTTAAGGCATTTTGACCGTTTTCTGAATGGCGGCCTACTGATCCAGGGTGATTTCCCTCAAGTGTGGGGATGAAACAGAAAAAGTTTTTGCCACTGGGTTTTTGCGTAAATTTTCTACAATGGCTTAAGTCCCGATAATAGTGTTTTCTGAACTTGTTCTATCTACCCAGGGATGCAGGTTTTCAATAAATGGATAGAGGTGTTTTTGTGATCTTAATGTAGTAGGCCTTCAGAATCCTGTGCTCCAAAAGTATTAATAAGCTGTTTGACAACATGTCATTCAGTTCTCCAAAAAGTACCCAAGGCTTCACTTTTTTGTGTAACACACTTTGTTTACCATGTTCCTGTAGCTTTTTGCTCTGTAATTCTGTGGAAAGAAGAGAATAAAGGGAAGTTTATAAAACAAAAAAATGTAGAAAAAAGTAAAACCAAAATGTGATGTTTGCTTATTTCCTCCTTTCTTCAATAGATTGCAAATTTCTGCAAGCCCGTCTTCCCGAGTGACCGTTTCACGGGCTTCATCAAGCCGTAGTGTGCGTACAACCAGGGGGAAGAGGAAGAGGGTAGATGTGGAGGAATCTGAAGCCAGCAGTAGTGTTAGCATTTCCCACTCAGCTTCTGCCACAGGAAATGTCTCTATTGAGGAGATAGACATCGATGGAAAGTTCATCCGCTTGAAGAACAACTCTAGACAGGTTTGAAGATGCACAAATATATATCCTTGGCACCCTTTCAGCTTTTAGGCTTTGCGTGAACTGTTTTCAGGCTTTGTGTGGACCGTTGGAGCTAAAGCATGCTGCATAAGGGAAGGCACTAAAAGTAGTGTTTCACAAAATAAGCTCCTGATTGACAATGACTCCTTCCTACTGAATTTTAATGCATTCCATAGCACCTACCTAGTGTTACATCACTCTTCAGAGTTCTGCCTTGCAAGTGATCTGCCTGTAAAGTATTAAAGGTAACATTATCACTGATAGGAGATAGTGTAAGTAGACCTTAGGTTGCCTTTTAAGAACTTTCTCTGCCTTAAAAAGCTGCAGAAGAAATACATACTGTAATTAATTGCTTATGTCCCTTGTACATTCATATAGCTTCTCTAAATTACAGTGTTCCTTCTTCCTTACCTACATCCACGCATTTAAGACTGTCAGGTGTATTTCATTTTCTAAGAAGTTTGCTTTTATTCTGTACTCAAAGTATTATATATTTGTAAGGGGATTTTAATATTTACTTTTCTGGACCAAGCAGTAATAAAACTGATGTAAATTATAAATATATAGCGTGTTCATGTAACGTGAGAACTGCAAAGCAGGTTGCATTAAGCTTTAAAAGACAAACCCAACATTCTTCTAATTGGCATGCTGAAGATCAAGTGATACAAAGTTTTTATTGAAAATTTTATTTGCTTCATGGCCTTATGTAAGTTACCCTACATGTGACACAGAAAATGACTGCTGATGGAAATCTTTTTGTCCTTTTTATTAGGACCAACCTATGGGAGGCTGGGAGCTGATCCGAAAAATAGGAGATGCTTCTGCTATTTACAGATATACCTCAAGATATATACTCAAGGCAGGCCAAACTGTTACAGTAAGTTGTCAAGCTTCAGCTGTTCAGTTGAAATGGACTTCAGGCCAAATTGCATATGCCAGTAGGATGCAAGGTTTTCTGTTTTATACTTTTTATGTACATGTTCAGAAAACAGTCACATGGATTTGTGTTGGGCATTACTCATATCCCTCACTGGGAAAAAAATGGACAGAGTGACAGTTTTCAGAATCTTACTTCCTATATGAAGTAATAATTTTGACCATAAAGAGGTGCACTTCCATATTCTTTTTCTTTTTTCCCTAATAACTAGAGGAGATTCAGTAGTGTCACTTAAATAGACTACATTAATTTGTTAAATAACATGGAAACATATAAGACTAATAAATAATGCTCAAGTGTGACTTCTTTTAACAGATCTGGGCTGCAAATGCTGGAGTAACTGCTAGCCCTCCAACTGACCTTATCTGGAAGAACCAGAATTCTTGGGGCACTGGTGAAGATGTGAAGGTTGTGCTGAAAAATTCTCAGGGAGAGGTAAAGTGCTTAAGCTGTGTTTAAACTTGTCTTTGTGTAGTGCCATCCTTTAAAAAGATGAAAGTAGAACCATTATTAGGACTTTATGCATGGATGCACATAAGTGCTAAAGTTTTCTCCTTTTGCTTTAATCACTGAGGCATTAATTCTGTAAGGTGAGAGTTAAAACATTTAAATACATTAAAAAAACCCCAAATTTTGAAAGAACTTTGAGTGTTATGTTAGACTTTTTAAATCAGTAAGATATTTAAACTAAGGTGTTGTAAATGCTGTTTATGCGCAGCAGAACATAAAAAGTATGTAGTATAAAAAAAGTATAAAGTACAAGGAGCTTTCCCAACAACTGCAATTCCCATTGCTCCAAATATAAATAGATTAGCACCAAATATTTAGAAGAATCAAGTCTTCAAAATAAAACTCCATTGCAGGAGGTTGCTCAGAGAAGCACTGTCTTTAAAACAACTGTACATGAAGAGGAAGAGGAGGAAGCTGAGGAAGAAGCAGCTGAAGCTACAGAGAAGCAAGGCGTTTATTTCCAGCAGGTATGTTGTTTTAGGTTAACAAGGTTATGTATCTGTTTTTTTCAACCTAAAGTCATTAATTTTCTGGAAAATATCATACCTGTTAGGCTGTGGATATTCTTTCATTTTGGATTTATCAGTAATTTGATGAAAGCATGAAGCTGTATTACTAAAACCAGTATAAAAATACTGCTTCACAAATTCCTTTGATGGATAAGTGGATTTTTCTTAAAAAGAGCTTTTAAAGCTGAAAGATTTCAGGATTTTTTTTTACTTTTAATTTTTTTTCCCCTTAAACTCTGTTCCTGGTAAACTTCCCCCAGGGCAGTTGTTTTGGTAAAGTTTGGCTTAAGCAGGAACACCTAAAGTTTTGAGAACTGAAATATCTCATTTTCTCTGGTAGAGGAAATAAGATGTTGAAGGCACTATCAGAAAAAAATGTCTCTTGCATTCTGAAGAAATGCAGTGGTGAGTGGGAAGGTGTGAAATTGCAATGACCACAAAATATTCTAATAAGGGAAAATACTGAAACCCAACACACTTTATTGTTCATATTCTGAGTTTTATCCGTGATCTTACTATTTTGACTAGTTCTTCTAAAAAGGAAAAAAAGGAATGTAACAAGTGTAAGTTCCTATAATGCAACTTCCAGGTTTGCTGCCTTTCTTAAAACCTGGTCACATTTCAGTTAGTACATATCTTAAAGTCAGTTAGAAAAGATAATTTTATAACAGTAATTAAGTGTGCATATGTAGACAGACAAACATTGGAGAGAGTTGGCTGTGTTGGAAATCATATTTTTTGTCAACTGTAGGTTTTGGCCTATAACTGAATTTAGTAGAGTCAGGTTTTTATTGCAGTTATGCAAAAGTACTGAAGTGCATTCTTCTGCCCTTCTGGTTTCTGGGATTGTGTAGTTCAGCTAAAGCGTGTGTCTTAGTAGCTATGCTTATAAAAATGTTATAGAGAGGTTAGATTTCTTTAGATTAAAATTTACACGGTAGTTGTATGTGCTCCCTGCAGTTTTCACCACCTGTCTAAACTCACTGATGCTTCTTGATATGAGATTCAAATAAAATAATTTAAGCTGTGTTTTTTCTGGTACGTGTCATCTGTTACCTCTCACAGGAAAAGATAGATATTTTATCATTCTTTTACATACAGGGTACAACAGGTGTAGAATTTTGCGTGCTGTGACTCTTGCCAGGCTAACATAGGTTAAAAATGTAATGTATATTACTTTGGGTTGCTCAGTTTTCTGCGGCTGGATTTATTTTTTTTTTTTCAAAGATGACTCTTTCTATTCGTAACAGGCAAGCTCGAAGGCATCTAACAGAAGCTGTGCGATCATGTAAACTTCCAGTCAGCCAGGTTCCTCCAATTACGGTAATCATTACCTGCAGGGCAGAGCCTGCTCATAAGCACAACGTATTTTTATATTTTCTGTATGTGAAGTTTTACGCTGTGAGTCTGATGGCCTTAATTTCCTTTGTCAATGAAAAGGAAGTTTTGTAAAAGAAATACCTGTAACTTTCTCACAGGATGTGAATTGTTGACTCTGAACAATGTACTGTTCTAAAAGTGATGTCCCTGTTGCCCAGATTTATATGCCAGTCCTTTTTTCTTGAAACCTTACTGGAATAGAAATATTCCACTGTTTTGGGGATCGATTTTGCTTAGATTATACCACTTTAGACTAGTAAGTTGCTGTTGACCTCTTTATAGTTAGGTGCTGTTGGGGAAGGGGATACTATGATACTATGAATCCTTTTATACTAGGGACTTTTTTTTCCCTACAATGCAATCAAGGCTATAAAACTTTTTCTACCGAAAAGAACAGCGTTGTTTTAACAGACAAAAAAAACCAAACCCAAACAAAAAAAAAGCCAACAACCCAAAACAAATGCAAGGAAACATACACAGAAGAACATAGCCCAGGTGATCATGAATGCACTCAAGAGGATGAAGGATGCAGCGCAACTCCTTATAGGTACTCTTTTCCTTTATTTAGATTTTTATTCTGGAAGAGGGTTCATGTTGAATGTGCTAGATGTGTTGTTAAGATACTATAACCAGTTTTTCAAACTATTTTTTTAGCAAGCAGAAAACCTTTTTCATGTGAGTTGTCTTGCTTATAATTTGTAAGAACTGAAGTAAGGCTTTTAGGGGTTTAGTCTACACTTGTATGGAAACCCATTTCAATTTTGTCAATGTAGAAAGTTTTTCCATCTTTCCTTCATTAATCTGTTGTCTGAAAAAGTTTTGAATAAAGTATTTCTGTTTCAATTGTCAAGTAAAGCTTGGGAATCTTTTTCTTCCTAGGACAGAGCTAACAGTTGAATGAAGGTTGAATACTTAGAACAGACATGCTTGGAAGCTGGTTAAAATGTCAATGTAACCTTGGCAATTGATGTTTTTTTGTTTTGTTGGTTTTCTATTTTGATTTGTTTTTTCCCCCTGAATAATGGGTAGCAACTTCATGTTTGGAAAATTCCTTATTCAAGCTCTATTGTGTAACTGTTTCTGCATTGTCTTTGTTTGTCTTTATTCTTGCTGGACTGACTTTTACCTCATGAGTACCAGACTGACCAGTTTAAGCATGGCACAGTATCATAAATAGAAATTTAGAAATACTGTAAATAGTTATCATTATCTTACTCTGGAAGTATTTTTTAATGTATGGCCAGAATTTTAAAAGTTGATTTGAGCTTTTTTTCCTTATATTAGTATCATGATGAATTTAACATTTTTTTCAGGTTTTTTAACATGTCTTTCATCAGTTCCTCTTTCTCGTGAATTATGTGGTGGCATTTAAACCTTGTGCCAGCAGGCAGTGAGGGGAGAATGGCCAAGTGCTATGCAAATGGATGAGGGGGACTACTTTTGATGATAGTGCTGGTTTAAACAACTGCATTAAATTCCAATGATTTACTTTCCTGTTTATATTTGAATATTTACATAGTATAAATATTTTCATGTCTTTTAAGCATCACTCTGTACCTGTAATATTCTGAATACTCTTCAGTTAGATCTCTAGGAATAATGGCTTTCTCTCCATTGAAAGCTTAGGTATCTGAAGGCGTATACCATATAAATGAACACTGTGTTGTAGGAAATGGTTAATGGGTACCTAATTCTTAATTCATAATATGAATCTGCCACTGTAATCCAGCATTTTTGGTTACAGCTTTTATAGACCCTACTTCTTGTCACCAAGGTGATGAACAGTGCCGTAACTCTTAACTGCATGAGTATTTAGGAGCTGCAACTTGAAACTGATTTTCTCCATAATGAGAATTCTTACATGAGTCTTGTGAATATTTAGTAAATCGGCACTTTTCTGATGGATGAAAATAGGAGAAATGGTTTTAGAAAAACAGTTTTGCTGTTGCAAGTATTTCTGTAAACTAGAAATAAACAGGGTTGGGAAACACCTCACCCTTCTGAGGTGAGTTTGAGAGTATGTGTTCACGCTAACCTTTGGAGCGAATCATTGTACCACCAGGTGGCGATCTTGCTATTCAAATATAAAACCAGGAGACGGCACCAGCCCAGAACTTCCTAGACTTCCCTGCAAGTTCCGCAGTAACTTTTGAAAGTTACTGGTTTCTTAAACAGAACAGTTTCTGTTACCCTACCTCTTCCCACAACGAAGTCCGGAAGTGCATTTTGCTTACTGCAAGGCAGGGTGAGCCTTTCATTGCTGTGCTGAAACAACAGTGTCAGGCTTGTGGAGGGGTATGCACTATGCAGGAAATGCAATACCTTTTTTTTTTTTCTCTCCTCTGTCACACACTGCCGGTTGAGTTCTTGTTCCTGTTGATTTGGAACTGCATTCGAAATACACCACCTTGGCTGCTGTGTTCATTGGCATAATTACGCCAGTTTAGGTGAGAGAAGTCACACTAATGGGTTTGGTAACGGTATCTGACCACTGAAAAATGAGCTAATTAGCTGTATGCAATGCTGTGTGTAATTTGTTAGTGTTTTCTGGAGGTTGCTAAATAATGAGTCAGAGAAGCAAACAGTGTACTAGCTAGCTCTATAAATGTGTTCAACTTGTGATTAAAATTTTGGTAGGTCTTTTTATTGCCTACTGTTAAAGTAATATGTAAAGATTATTTTTAGGTACATGCAGTCCTTCCTAGAGTTGGCAATGGATATGAATGATCATTATCTGACAGTGATGTTACAGTTGACAAGAGATACAAATGGTATCACACTGGCAGGTGAAAACTGTTCAGTAACTTCTGCTTGCAGCTGGAAAAACACTTTACCAGAAATGTATCTGCTCAAATATATTTATTTCGTGAAAACCAGAGTAAGAATCTGTTTAGAAAACAAGTGGTTTGACTTGCACAGCACTAGTATGATGGAATACTCCTGAGACAAGGAATGCATTCCTGTTTCTTAGGAAGTTTGATTTTTTGGGGTCTGTTCATAGCAAAAGCAGCAAACCCGTGAAGTCCACTCTTCGTTTATAGTGGACAAGTTTATTAATAATTCCCAGTATAATCACTGTAGCTCTGTGGTACAAATTATTTTACACATTGTGGTCAATTGTAGCCCTTGAAGCACAAGATTGTCTTGTGCATTTGACTTCTTTATCCCTGCTGCATCACATTTGCCAAGGCAGAGAGCAAAATATAGGCAGAGGAATGAATGTGTAAATAATGTAAATACTTTTTCTGTTCAACAGATGTTAATTATTCAGTTGCCTGCTTATGTAGAGGATGCAGTCGAAAATGCTGGTCTTGCATTTTGTAGAGAAATGTAACTGTCTTGAGTATACAATTTTGATACTAATTCAAATGTTTTACGGGGAAACTCCAAATCTGAGAGACTGTGCTTTTTATATTCATAGTGTCCTGTAAGCAGAATAGGT
>JAOEHY010042570.1:0-12747 GCA_025447955.1 Psilopsiagon aurifrons | reverse complement strand
AATTTTTGCAACAACACTTAAAAAAAAAAAAAAAAAAAAAAAAACCCAAAAAACAAAAAAACACCAAAAAACTGCCCTGTCATGCAAAGTCTATACTCACTTTCAGTTGGTGTAATTGAAATCAGTGGCACTACCCATGGAGAAGTCAATACATTCCTTTCCATCGTCAATTTAAAAATGACTTGGCAAGATTAACAAGAAGAACAGCTCAAAACAGGGAGGAAAAAAACATGGGAGAACTCAGAGGGTGTCAAATTAGCCTGGTGCCATTAAGGACAAGCTATCCCAAACATAAAGGTTTTAGGGGGGAACTGAGCCAACATAAGCCTTTACTGGGGGTTTATTGTTTTAAATGTCAGTAAACATAACTGTTCGTTACACCCTGACACACAGATTCTGTATATTCAGACATTTTTATTTACCCCACCTGCAGTCCTGCATCCAGCTCTGGGGACAACAGCACAAGAGGGACCTGGAGCTGTTGGAGTGAGTCAAGAGGAGACCATAGAGATGCTCTGAAGGCTGGAGCACCTCTGCTATGGAGCCAGGCTGAGACAGCTGGGCTTTGTCAGCTTGGAGAAGAGAAGGCTCTGGGGAGACCTTAGAGCAACTTCCAGTGCCATTCTGATTTTTAAAATACACTCATATTGCTATATGAATTTATGAATCTAAGATATATTTACATATTATATATCCAAAGCCAGAACTTTTGTAGCTATACAAAAAGTAAATACATCTTTCCACCTCTTCCTTCCTGTGACTAACTATTTCTGTGGAGCATTTCAAATTGTATGGATAAAGAATTATCACTAATCTATTAAGCAGAAGCAATCAAATACTTCAAGCAGCATAAATAAGGTTCACTCCTTTCCTAGATCAGAGGGAGCACCAACTGTTTCCTCATCTGATCTGCAATCCAGACAAGCCTGTCCACATGCTCCCCATGAGGTACCTTCAGCTGAAGCTAACTCACAGTGACTACTGAGTACTGTAGTACTCAAGGCCTTATTACAAATCACACTGCATTACATAATTAATTATATTGTTAGTTCAGGTGCCCTATTGAACAATTGGTAACTACTTATCAATACATATTTTGCACACTCATAGGAGTGTGGAAGCAAAGGCAGTCTAAAGGAGGGGGACAAGCTCAGAACAAACCTCACATTTGCTTGGAATCAGGCTGACAGCCAACAGGCAAAAGATCTGATACCATGTTTCGTTAATTATGCACTGGTTTCTTAAAACTATTCCGAGCAGGCTGGACAAGCCTTGATGGATTTCAAAGGGCAGCCTATGTCTATGTACTAAAGACCCCACATTTATTAAAAGCCAGCTTTAAGCTATGCATAGTGCACACAGCCACTGCAATAATTCTCCAGAAATGGAGGGACTTGCAACTGTAGATTAATTGAGGCAATGAAAGAGCAGCTAGAGTAAAGAAATTAGATATTCCCTTTCATAGTTCCTTCTCTTGAACTTTCAGATTTCACAGGGGTGGGCAATTCCCCAAAATAAGCCAGCAAGGGAATACAAACTCAAACAGCATTTATTAAATCCAGCAGCAGAACTGGTCAATGGCTGCACAAAGATTTTGCTTTCTGCCACACATCATTTTGAAGCAACCAAATAAAAACACATTTGAGGGCTGTGGCCAGGCACTTTGCTTGCAATAACAGGAAAAAAGCAAGCATATTTTGGCTTAGCATCACTGTGTTGCTAAAACCACAGATGATTTTGGGATAACAGTGTTTGTTTTGCAAGAAAACAAAAAACCCCTCACAAAACCCACTAGAAAGAAGAATAAACCCAGCAAAGCCCACTGGCTTGTTCAGTTTCCTGAACAGACTTTGATGCTCTAAGCATGCACACTTAACGCATAAGCATTTCCCAAGTGTTTTCTTAGTTGGTTCAGAGTGGCTCTAAACTGTGCAAGAAGTTACTGAAGAGCTTTTGTGACACAATGGTAGAGTGGTACTGAATGCCAGAGACATTAAAACCAAGGGTCCTCAATGGGGGATGCCAAAATATGTTCTTTGGCAATCACACTTACATTGCTGCAAGTGAATCTGTCACTCAGTATATTGTCAGAAGAGTGCAACTTATGGAAGCAGCATGTGTCTAGAGGCACTGTTGGGCCCCAAAACTTTGTAAAGAGACTAGAATAGCTGCAGAGTCCCTCCTGCGTTTGGAAAAGCTACAGTGAGCGGAATTAAACCTCCCCTGTTCTCCTCCCCCAATACCAGCAATCTGGCCATAAAAAACTGTCTGCTTAGAGCCATCCCATCTCACTCCTCTTTTACCATCCTGCCCACAGATGCACCGAGTCCACTCTCAGTATTTAGATAACACAACAAGAGGTGAATAAACCACAACTGCTTCAGCTGAACACACCTTGCATCCTGCCTTTTGTAGCCAGCCCCATTTTCTCCACACAGGGTTATGCTGATGCATAACAGTGCCTATTTTAGCTGTATGGCTGCTCACAGACACCCACAGGGCTCTACAGAGCCAGACAGGCTCCTCCATCTTCCCAAGCATGTAAGAACTTTATGCTCATGCTTCTCTTGGCTTTCCACAAACCCAGGTAGATGACACTACTTATCATTCAGAAAGCACACAGCCAAGAGAACTGCATTAGCCTAGATACAGAATTAAGAGACTCAGTAACAACAGAAAACAATAATGATGAAGCCACTAAGATTAGTGTTTGCATTTCAAACATGAAGAAACCACCCAGCTCCAAATTAATTAAGTACACACCAGCACATAAAAGAGCTTTTTTCAGCAGCAGTTTCCACTGCTAATCCTTTCAGCCATCTTAAGTCTTTACATTACACACATTGTTTCATTAAACTACATATATTACTACTTAAAACTACTATTTTTGTTGAAAAGTCACAACTTTTTTGGAGGGGGCAATTCTACTCTTACACCTGGCTTGTATCTTCTTAGCTGTTAAAACTCTTTCATTTGTGCTACATTTCATAAAAGTTCTTCAGAATAGAATAACAACATTGAAAATAGAAGCAATTACAGAAGTCACAAGGAGTTTCTCACCTGGAGGGACTGGGCAGCTCCAAGACAGAAGGTGAACTAAGGGCAACCACAGCAGGAACAGCATGACATCCCACAGGCAGTTCAGGAAAAATGAAGGCAACAACCTGGTAAATCCAAAGACCAAGTCAGAAGCAGGACCAAAAGCAAGCACACCAACATCAGAACCCAAAGAACAATCGGGAACACAGCTTAAATAGAGCTCCTGCAGAAATGAGCAGAGGGGGTTTGAGGGGTGGGTGCCAGGTGAGGCTAGTCAGGACAATTAAGGGTTATTGGTGCCTTCAGGGGCCTCAAGACAAGTGTTTTGCTTGAATAAGCTTTAATGAATAAGATCTTTTAGTGAGTTCACTGTGGCAAGTGAATATGTATTTTAAAAGGTACCAACTGACTGCTTGCTTGAGTCAAATAGTTGCATCATGTAGATCAATGGAAATCTCTGCTATTTACCATGAAAGCCGCATACACTCACATGAAATCCAGAAGAGACTCAGTTGGAAACACCAGTCTACAACTAATGAGCTCTGCTCCAAACTGCACATTCTGATGTTGCTGTCTTTTGGCCTGCTTTTACCACATTTTCATCCTGAAAATGGACTGCAGTCAGCACTTCTAGGATATTCTGCTGTCACAGACTGCATCCAAACTCAAATCTGGAAGAAGAAGTAACACAGAAAGTAGGTGGTTCCAAGAGAGCACTTTCAAATGTGAGGAACACTGAAAGTCAGGGGGTTGCCCCATCAGCAGCCTGATTGCAGGCTGTGTGCCCACACCTGCGCATGTCTCTAGCACACATGTGAGCTGCCCTCAGACACTCTAGTTATCAGCTCTGCAGCTGAGCTTTAAGGTCCTTCCAACCCAAACCACTCTGTGATTCTATGATACACTACCTTTATGCCTTTTCTTCCACCTGCGCCTTTACCTGTCTGCCTCACTGCACACTCACTGCAGCCAGAGCAAGAATCACGTGGGCAATTCAGGTTAAAAAAACCCTGCAGGAGTGAGGAAAGGCTCTGATCCCAGCTTATCAGGGGAGAGTCTGCAATAGTGGGAATTTTATATGCTGATGTATACACTGATGAGTGAGGCTGAATAGAGGAGAACCACTGTGTATTACTCACCAAGGGACAGGTGACAAAATAAGTAATTAGCAGGTACTGCAGGATCTGCACAGCAGTGCAATGACAGAAACATCCTAGCAGGAAAACCTCACACTTCAGTAAATCTTATCCTGTCAAAACACTGGATACAAATTCAGAAAACATCAGGCTTTGTTTGCTCCACTGCTCAGAGAACTGTTCATTCAACACTATTTCTTGATGTGACTTAGCTCTCACGTTATTCGCTAATTTGGCCAATGTGTTCTTTGCACTGACAAGTTTATGAGACAACTGAAAATGATCAGCAACAAGCCTTACTTAAGACTTTGGTGCTGAATTGTGTTGGGTAGATTGTGATTCTGAACAACTAAGCGTCTTGCTAACATGTTTGTTGATGATCCTTCTCCCTCAACCACATACACACAAACACTTTGTTAACATTAGCTTCCTGGGATTTTGGGAAGTGCAGGCCTGGCAGTAACAACATGAGTTTAGCAATCACCATGCAGACTCCCAAACACTTCAACAGCCCTCTGCTCTAACTGCTTCCCTGCTCTCTTCTAACAGTGACAATTAATCATGTCAAATTGTGCCAGATGCCAAAGCAGTTTTGTAATGTCAATAAATATTCAGAGGAGACTCGCTTCAAACAAAGACAGAAATTCATTTCAACCGGTGATCTAAGCAGGGTTCAGACCCAGGGGTAAAAGGCTGTTGGACTAATTTACTGCACATCCTCTGTTACTGCAGGCCTGGGAATATGAGGTCATATTTTAGCAATGAGAATTAATATATTTCACTGATTTTAAAGACATGCTGGTCTCATCCTGTCATCTGTGTAAGTGGGAACAATTCATTGGTTTTCATGAAAGCACATATGCACCATGATTCCAAGACAGCCTATCTGCTATATAAAAACAGGACCAAACTTTCTCCTTCTGTTTGTTTGGGATTTTTTGGTAATGCTAGTATGTAAAATAGAATCTATTTCTCATACTGAACTGTAGATGCTGGTCAGCAATTCCCATGACAAGGTACTTCGTATTTTTTTCTCCTCCTTCATCTTTGCTGCAGATAATTTTAATTCCAGCTGAGACTGAGTGAAGCAATGCTGATTTCCCCAGATGGTTCTGCTTTCTTAGACAGAACCCTGATGGAATGATAATTACAGCTGAGGAAACAGGCAAAGTGTGAAACAAATGATAGAGAAAAACAATAACTACACTTCACTGGCATGCACAGGTTAACTGAAGTGACCAGACGATTCATTGCTGGCCTCATACGTGATGCTGCCAGGCTGAGGCATGTCCTTCATTCCTCATAACATTTCACTAGTCTCTTTTCTGTAAATCCACAATGATTGGCAAATGACTAAAATAAGGAAACCACTCTTCTTCATACTTGTCCCATGTGAGAAATGAGCAGTATCAGCAGGGGGAAAGCCATTTATTGGATTATCAGAGATGTTACTTCTTTTTACTCCCTTCAGGAACATAGGAAATTCTTTTTATTTCAGAAGCAGCTTTCTTATGCTGCCAATGGAAGCATTATGCATGATCCTAGCAGCCAAAACCAAAGCAGCATACATAGCCAGCTGACATATGTGTAAGGTCTGGCGGTCTCGCTACTACTGACAGCACATAATAAATGTATATGATATTTGCCTTATGCAAGTAACCCTGCAAGGCCTCAACACCTTTGAACATACTCAGTAATAGAAAAAGAAATGCTGCATACAGTCCCCGTTAGTGGATGAGAAGCTCCCCATGACCCAGCAGCGTGCGCCTGCAGCCCAGAAACAACTGTGTCCTGGGCTGCATCCCCAGCAGCATGAGCAGCAGCTCGAGGGAGGGGATTCTCCCCCTCTACTGTGCTCCGGTGAGACCCCCACTGCAGTCCTGCACCCAGCTCTGGGGCAACACCACAAGAGGGATATGGAGCTGATGGAGTGAGTCCAGAGGAGGCTCTGGTTGCTGGAGCACCTCTGCTCTGGGGAGAGGCTGAGAGAGCTGGGCTTGTTCAGCCTGCAGAAGAGAAGGCTCCTTAAGGGGAGACCTTAGAGCAGCCTCCAGTGCCTAAAGGGGTCCAAAAAGAAAGCTAGAAAGGACTTTTGACAAGGGCCTGTAGGGACAGGACAAGGGGGAATGGCTTTAACCTGACAGAGAGGAGACTGAGATGAGACATTAGGAAGAAGTTCTTCCCTGTGAGGGTGCTGAGGCCCTGGCACAGGGTGCCCAGAGAAGCTGTGGCTGCCCCATCCCTGGCAGTGTTCAAGGCCAGCTGGATGGGGCTTGGAACAACCTGCTCTAGTGGAAGGTGTCCCTGCCTGTGGCAGGGGGTTAGAACTGGGTGAGCTTTAAGGCCCCTTCCAACCCAAACCAGTCTGGGATTCTATGAAAAGAGACTGCTTTGGTGGAAGAGACTTGGGGAGATCACACTGCACAATCCTTTGTCCAGATTCTCAAATATTTTCGTTTCCTGTGGAGTTGCTGCCTCAACACATCATTTGTAACAGCACTTTCTACTTGCAGACATCCTGTGATAATGATGAGGAAGGCCAGTAATCACCCCAAGATGTGTCCATGAGAGCTCCCCTGATTATGCAAATAGCTTTCTATTAAGAAATTTTCCATGAGGCATCCATTAGCAGCATGGATCACGGGAACCAGAGTGTGTACTTGCTTTCCTCCTGCATCTCAATAATGGAGCACAAAACCATCTTAACAGGGAGTGTTCATGGCAGCCAAGTCTGCAGAGACACGGCTTTGCAGACATCCATGTGTGAAGCATCAGCACAGAGTGGATTGTCTCATATCCCCCACTGACTTTAAACCCTTAACTAGAATGTACTACAATTTATCCTACCCTCCAGCTGAGCTAATGGAAGGGCAGGCTCCTCCTGGGATCATTAGTATTCATTATTATTTTATAAAGCCTGCTGGTGTTATTTTAACAGCTGCTCACTTGAAGGAATACATAAAAGATAGGCCACATTTGTGACACCGGCACTAGGACATGCTTAGGGAAGAGAAAGCAAGGACAGGACTGTGCTGGGTCTCAGTGGCAGCATGAGCACTATCTCTCTGCACCATCCAGCTAATACCATGGAAATTCTGTGATTAAAAGCACCACCTTTTAAAAAATGAACTGAGCTAAATTACAGTCAGCCTTGGGGCTTGGGCATGCTGGGGACCTGCAGCTCCAGCTGAACTGGAATCGACAAAGCTTTAGCAGGCAGAGAGGAGAATTACTAGGAGCATGGGAACGGCAGGTCTATCACAAGGGCAGACTAAAAACCTCTGGTTTTCTTAGCCTAATGAAATGAAGGCTTAGGGGGAGTAAGATTGCTATCCACAGACCAAGATGGCAAGGCAACAGGAGGATAAGCACTGGGGATGGAAAGGAGCAATGAGAGCCAAAGGACAAAAGCAAATAGCTGGCCATGGCTAGAAAGTACTTGTCAGAACAGCACAGAGCCTGATAAAACCTGTCAGCAAGAGAAATGCCAGCAAAACCTTATGGTTTTTACAACACAGTTTGATCCACTTCCATCGAGGGTTTCCTAACTCAGGAGCTGGGATAGGAAAGCACCAGCTCAGGGAACACAGATGACCTCTCCAACCCTGTGCTCCTACTCTACTCCATACACCTCAAAATTCCTCACAAACAGGTGCCAACTGGCACAATCTCTCTATTGCTCTGTCTTTTTCATATGGCCCTGCAGGGAAAGAAATCCAAAGACTTTTAGTAAGAAAACAATCGGTGATTAAGTGAGGTGGTGCAAATACAGTGATATGACAAGGGGAATGGTTTTAAGTTGAAAGAGAGGAGATTTAGAAGAGACACTGGGAAGAAGTTCTTCCCTGTGAAGGTGCTGAGGCCCTGGCACAGGGTGCCCAGAGAAGCTGTGGCTGCCCCATCCCTGGCAGTGTCCAAGGTCCGGTTGGATGGGGCTTGGAGCAACCTGCTCTAGTGGAAGGTGTACCTGCCCATGGCAGGGGGTTGGAACTGGGTGAGCTTTAAGGTCCCTTCCATCCCAAACCAGTCTGGGATTCTGTGATTCTATGGTTATATGCTGTACACTTACCTTCAATAGGTGAACTATACTCAGATTCTTAGTTCTGATGCAGTTAAGATAGCAATCTCAGTACTAATGGGTCCTATGGTGTGATTTCCTCCCTCCAGAAAGCAAACACCATTTCAGCCTTCCAAGAGCCAAAGACAGGAGGAAGACGTAGAAAACATGATGCAAACGCACTATCCTGCTGGGATTACAGTATTTCTGACTGAAAAGCACTTCTCTACAAACACTCTCAAGTTTATGCTTTTTTTTTTTCCATAAAGTGAAATTAACACAACTTTAAAGAGAAAGAAAATTATTTGCTCAGCTTGAAAAATCTGTCTTGCACAGGGAATTTTGGAGGCTGTAGGTGATGGCCTGATAAATGCCAAGTGAAGGTATAAAAGGTAATATCAGAAAGAAACTAAACAATTTGAAACAGGAAAATGCACCCATACTACGCACACCTCTGAGGAACCAGATGTCTGGGAACATGCAGCACCAGCCAGAAAATATCACCTTTTCCACCATACAAACCAAATATTGTAGCAAGGAAGCAAAAGGAAGACAAATTAACTCAATATATTAAAATCAGCAGTTCAACTCTTCCTTTAGGTGCACCAAGAGTAGTGAAAGTCACTAAGAGGAATGCCAGGAGGAGGAAAAAGACCAAGCAAACATTTCACTTCAGGGAAGAATAGTTGCACAGTACACTGAGACAGAAACCTTCAAATTTAGGTCCTAATTCCATGACCATCTGAGAGTTTTCTGTATGTGAACTTCATGTCGAGAAGCTCAGCACACAAATTATACCAACACACAGTATATCCTTGACTTTACCACTCAGGAAAGGAGAGGCATTGCCAGTACGTTCTGCTGGTTTGTACTCCAATGCTAAGCACCCCTTTCCAAAATGTCTGCTTAGATGCATGGGCAAATCCAGTAAACCCATTCATTTCCTGTCAACTTAATGAAAGTTGCTGGATTGTCAGTCAGCAAACTCATGTCACTTCTGTATGAAGGCATCATGAACCCTCGCTGTAACCTCTCTCCTAATGAAAACAAGGAACAAAGGTCTTTTTTCTTATTGCTCTTGTCTGTTCACATTCCTAGCTCTTATCTGAATCCCAGTGTCTTCCAAATCACAGCCGGTCACATCTACCTCTATTTGATGGATGATTCGTGAGCCTGGCTTCCTTCAATCTTTACTAGAAATAGCCATTGATCCTAAAATCCCCAAACATGAAAGGTTTGTGGAAAGTATTCTGTATAATCTCTGGGGGGTGGGAAAAACAAGATGACTGAAACAGAGCATGACTTCTGTTCTCTCTTAAAGAGGTTGCCTCTTTCTTCCTTCTGTGAAGCTGCATGAGGGTTCAGAAGAACAGAGCCCCTGCTGGGAGACAGAAGAGACAGAAAAGACTTACCAGCCCTTCTCTGCCTATCCCTGAAGGGAGAAGCTGCCCATGTGCAAATGTGGATGTGCAAAGCAGAAGGGAAGGGCATCGACTCCATGTGAAGAACAGCAGGCCACAGATTCAGGCAAATGGAACAAGCATTGGATTTTCTTTCTGCTGCTCTGTTTCTCATTACTTGTCATTACTGGCATTACTTGATCTATGTGCTAAACAGTTAACAGCAGAGTATTCCCCAGCAGTGGTAGCATATGGGTTGTAAGTACCATGAAGGTTTTGGCTACTCTAATCAGGAACTGCTACAAAATGCATTGGATTACCAAAAAGATCAGTCATCACTCCCTGAGCACTCACCAAAGGCAGTTTTCTTTCCAACAGCCTTGTCTGTGACCCTGGTTTAAAATCACACTCTATGTCAGATAGCTTGTCTTCTCAGTGTCATTTATCCTTCTCTCCAAGGATATCAGAAGAGTCTGTGACATCTAAATCTATGCAAGAATAGAGGTGGTGTCAGAAGAAAAACCTGTAACAGGTAAAGACTAAAGGGAGTTGAGAAAAGAAACTGCAGAAGGCTGTTCTATAAACCAGTCCACACAAACGTGTAACTCTGATACCTTAAGGCCTCAAAAATACATGCAAAAATTGCATGCAAAGATAAATTATGAGGAGTTTCACCCGAGTTAAGTGCAGTACAGGTAATATTTAATAGATTTCAACCATCCTCAGGGTCACCAGAACTCCTTGGGTGGCAACAACACCCACTGAGTGTATGGAAAAAGACTTTAAACCCCACTGGACTTACAGAACATGCAGTGGCTCAGAGAATGGGTATATCAGCAATCTGAGAGGGTGAAGTACAGGACAGATGGGCCCATATTGCAGAGTAGCATCAATAGTCAAAAAAAGAGGAATTCTTTCATGAATTATATTAATTACTACAACTTGTTAGAATGAAAGATGGAAAAACAAATAAAAGCAAGCTGCTGTCATGCACCAGAGATTACTGAGGAAAAGAGTCATCACTGACAAACAAGTAAACCACAGAATTGACCTAAGGTGTTAAAGCTGTTTCATTAACCAAAGTTTTTTAATCCCCACTTGGACCCTCTCATTTCCTCCATTCTCATTCCCTTCTGTCCTACCTCAGTATTCCACTGCTGTCCTGCCAGTGACAGTAGACACCACACACAGCATTCCAGCACCTCCAGTGTGTTGTGCTTAGATTACTTCCCACCACTTATTCCAACCCCTTGTCACAGTGCAGTCAATACAAAACGCTGAACATCGTACCAGGAACTTGTTTCCATGGCTAACCAAAGTGTTCTTTGCATCTCTGTTCCGCCAAAAGTCTGGGGGCACCATCATGTCAGAGGGTCTTGTGAGGCCAACTTGAGCACCCTTAACTCAGGGGCATGGAAATGATCAGAGGGCTGGAACACCTCTCCTATGAGGAAAGGCTGAGTGAATTGGGATTGTTCAGCCTGGAGAAGGCTCTGGGGAGACCTTATTGTGCCTTTTCAGTTCTTAAAAGGGGCTTATAAGAAAGATGGGGAAAGACTTTTCTTGCAGGGTCTGTTGTGCTAAGACAAGGGGTGATGGTTTTAAACTAGAAGAGGGGAGATTCAGGCTGGATGCAAGATAAAGATTCTTTACAATGAGGATGGTAAAACACTGGCACAGGTTGCCCAGACAGGTGGTGGGAGCGCCATCCCCAGAACATTCAAGGCCAGGCTGGACATGGTTCAGGGCAACCTGATCTAGACTAAAATGTCCCATGCTCATGGGACCGGAACTAGATGAACTCTGGCAGGTCCCTTCCACCCAAACTGTTCTGTGATTCTATGACTCCAGGAGAACAGAAACATGACAAAGGAATTTGCGGACTATTCCGGGAGTGACACCACTGCTGCAGGATATGTGGGGAATAGCTCAAATCTTCATTCTGCCTCAAGTTCATCATCCCAGCAAATGCAGTCAGGAATTCCAGGGATTTCCCAGGCCAGTTCCACACTCTGGGATGTACTGATTTTCCCCTGAGGAAGAAACAACAACAAAGTCTATTAGCTGGAAAAGATCTAAATGCCCTCAGTCAGTTTCTGTAACTTAGCTCAAATACATTTCGGCTAAACCTTAGCTTCTCACAGCAACAACTTGTTGAAATTCCCTTATTAAAGTTCCCTTGTATCTCAGGAACCTCAGTTTGCCTGGGCTGGAGAGAAAATGGCAGAATCAGTATATTCTGGCACTTCAGTAAGTGCAGTCATCTGCAGAACGACAAATGACTGTGTTCTAATAAATGGCATTCACAATTAATGCACTATTGACAGAGTTGCTGGAAAATATTTAAATGTTTGTTGGCATCAATAGCTATTACAAAATCAGCTTTATAGAAATTACAGTAAAAAGAACCTAATTGCATAAAGCCCTGTCAAAAAGAGGGAGATATGTATTTACAACACATAGCCCAACAGAAGACTATGACAAGCCAAGAACATCCACTTACAGACAACATAATTTAAGACAGACAGTATTAATTAGAAAGACAGCTCTCTCCAAGAGATACTCGGGGCAAACCTTTTCCCTGAATCACACATTGTTACAGGTGCCATACAGATCGTTTAACTTGTACCTCAAAAGCAGAAGACTTGTCCGGACTTCACTGAAATTCTGCTTTTAACTTGTAAATTATACATTGCAAGGACAAAACTGATGTTAGATGCTGTAATGTGTGTATATTTTGCTGTGACCTGAGATAGGTCATGCAGTAATGACATGACTCAGTGTTTAAAATAATGAGCAATCATACACTCTAAATGGAGGCAGCTGTACAATGCCAGCCTTTTCTCTTTCCTTTTCATATTTCCTCTCATCTGACTTAGAAGAACATAGTACCTTTTCATACTGCTTTTTAATATTTTCACCCAGTTCCAAAACAAAGTATACATGATACACTGGGCACATAACAGGGTTGTAAGAGCACTTAGAATCATAAAATCGTAGAATAGTTGGGGTTGGAAAGGACCTTAAGATCATCAAGCTCCAACCCCCCTGCCATGGGCAGGGACACCTCACACTAAACCATGCCACCCAAGGCTAAGTCCAACCTGGCCTTGAA
>JAOEHY010042565.1:0-27719 GCA_025447955.1 Psilopsiagon aurifrons | reverse complement strand
AAAACCCATCTGTGAAAAATGCTAAGATAGCAAATACATGCTGAAACCATGAACTCAAGAGAATCAAGAGCAACAACTTCCAGAGCCCCCTCTAGTAGGAAATGGGAGGCCTGGTCACCTGGGGCATGGAGTAGGCCAAAGTAGTCAATGACTTTTTTGCCTTTTTCTTCTCTCACAAGAGTTGCAGACACACTGCCCAAGTCACAGAATGCAAAAGCAGGGACTTTGAGGATGAAAAACTGCCTGCTGTAGAAGAGCAGCTTGGAGATCACATAAGGAACCTGAAGGTACACAGGTTCGTGGGAACTGGCGAGATGCATCTATGGCTCCTGAGAAACTGAAGGATGAAGTTTCCAAACAATTGTTCATCATGTTTGAGAAGTTCTAAAAAACTTCTACAGGTGTTAGGAAAACTGGCTTAGACAACTTGGCTCATTGTCAGTCGGTCTGAATGCATTATTCAGGAGTCTACAGCTTTATAGACTATACCAGAGGTATAAAGTGAAAGTGAAAAAAGTGAAAAATCACTTGAGATGACTGTGATTAAAGCTGAACTGTATCTACTTCAGATGGGAAAAAAGAAAAGAAGTAAAATGTAATTTAGATTTTTAAACAACAGCAAAAGAGGTTTCACAGGTATTTCCACAAAATTACAAGCAGCACTTTAAATCATTACAATGAACAGCAGGTCATATAATGTAAGAAGTTACCATCAGCTCAGCTATGGAAATCTCAGCTGATAGAACCCAGGCAGAGATCAAACAGATCATAAGAATAGATCTGCTGAATTTTCTTTCTTCAAGAGCAGTCTCCAAATCATCTCTCCTATGCTAGATTAAAACAATTAGCAAATTGGAGAGGCAAAATACTTGATCTCTGCTAGCAAACCATTTGCTGTAAGCAGGCTGACTCCCTATCAAATAAACCCCTGACAGGGTTCATGTCACAACAAACTGCAGAATCATTGGAAATGGAAGAAATTGCAGATGTCAGTAAATCCTTCAAGGCATAGACAACATTAAGTTCAAGCAAGGATACAGGAGACTATGTAATGCTTTTCTGGAAGAAATTCAGACAGCCACTGGGAACACTCACAACTGAACCAACTCCTTACATCATCTTCTGTGATACTCCTAGTCAGTGTGTCTTGTACAGGACTGTGTCTTTATTTCTTTTACGTATGTACACTACAAAGACTTCAGCTAAAGGCAGCCCTTCTCCATGTAAATTCAGATCCAGCTTATGTTAAGATGTAGCTAATGCCAGGTGAGGGCCTCCACTCAAGCCCCAGCTCCATATTACCACTCCAATCTGCTAGCAAATCTGGATACATATACACGTAAACACATGTATGCCCCCATCCAAGAGCATCTTTATAGAGAGCATGAGCACACAATAAGGAAAGCTTTAAATTCCTGAAGGCTCTTGGTATTTTGAATTGGGTGATTTTTTAAATTCCTTGTCTGACACTGAAACCTGACTTAAGTATCCTATTTCAGCACTTTGAGCAGAGGAAAATCCTCTATCAGCCCAGGTTATCCACCTTTGAGCAAGAGGAAAACCATTCCAAATCTATGAGTTCTCTGGTGTGGGTGACCTCCTGGCTGCATCCCCACTTCTCCTGGTGGAGTCACAGAAGAGTCTCTGCTTCTGCTTTGTAGTATTCTGCTTATTGTGAGGGATCAGTCTCAAAGCATGACCCCACAGTCAGTGGGGGCACCACGGGGACCATGAGCCTCAGACAAGCCCCCACACATACTACCTGTCTGGTGTAGGTAAGATTAATAATACCTAATCTCAATCTCAATCTTTTCCTCTGCTTCATTCCCACATGATTCAGGTCTTGTATCACTAAGTTTGAAAACTGTTCACATGTCTTCTTGGGAAGGTGGGTCACACATTAGGATCAGAAATCTTTTTAGGAAAACTTAATTTTGGAAGGTAAAGTTTAGACATGTCTTTGAAAAATCTCATGTATTAATCCAGTGCTTAGTGTTGTGCTCTACGGCACACAGATGCAACGCATGCCTTGAGGAAACTATAACAATCACGAAGCACTAAAATCTGGTATAAACTCTAAATTCTCCAATACAGACATTTAATTTACTTTAAGAAAATAGATAATTCTAGAACAGAGGCAAGGCCAAGATACTTTCACTGACATTACAATTTCTGTTAAAAGAATGAAAATTACTTCTGACATGTTAACATAATAATACCAAATACAAATATATTTACATTTCCAGAACTATTTTGCAGAAGATTTTAAAACATCCATCTCTGTTAATACTGAAAAGCTGAAAATGCACATTTCAGTATTCATTAAAGGAATTAAAATTAGCACAGATTTGGAGAATCAACCATGGCTGACTAGGATAGCTTAGAGTCCTGGGGGAATGGTTCTCCCCATTTTTGCAAAATACTGTTGGAAAACTAATCATGAAGGTTTTTTTCCCAGCTTCATATATTTCTTCATTCTCTTCTCAAGAGATAAACATGTTTTATGCACTCTCTTAAGGGAAGTAGGAAGGGATTGATTTATTTATATATTTTTTTGAAATCTCAGTTTGAAATCTTATGAGCAGTCAAAACAAAAATGGAAACTCTGAAAAACAGAGTTTCTAAATTACTAGCATCCCAAACTAAACTGGTTATCTGTGTGATACCAAATAACAATGAGGAGAGAGGTCCTGAAAGGCTTTAAGTATCTAGATCAAAAGCAGAAATTAATTATGCTAAGAAAACCCAGAGTTCATCAGAAATATTTGCTTTTGTAGTAGACAAGATTAGTTTGATATGTGTCCTGGGTTCAGCAGTAGCAGTCATTTTTTTCTCCTTCTTAGTAGCTGGTGCAGTGCTGTACTTTTGACTTTCAGCCTGGGAACAGCACTGACAACACCAATGTTTTCAGTTGCTGTTCAGTAATGTTTGGTCTGACCAAGGACTTTCTGAGAGTCATGCTCTGCCAGGGAGGAGGGAAAGCCGGGAGGAAGCAGAGACAGGACACCTGACCCAAACTGACCAAAGAGGTACTCCAGACCATGGCACACCATGACCACTATATAAACTGGGGGCAGTTACCTGGAGGGGTTAAATCACTGCTTGGTTGGGCTGGGTATCGGTTGTTGGTGGTGAGCAGTTGTATTTTCTTCCCTTGTTACTTTCCTTATCATTATTATTATTGGTGGGGAGGAAGCAGGGGGAGTGAGAGAGCGACTGTGTGGCTGACTAGGCTTAAACCATAACAATATGGTATATGAAATAGTATGTCATCAAGAGAAAAATTATCACTATACACTGATTTGCATTTTTTTTTCCAGATGGTTTTCTGTGATTAATAGAGTCTTTGTGTTGCTCTGGGTGATGGTTTTGAGCTGTCATCTCCCTGCTGGCTTTGAAGGTTTTATTTGAGCTGTCCTTATCACCCATATTCTTTTTCCTCCTTTTTTTTTTTTTTTTTTTTTGAATTGTATGTTAGAAAGTTTGTGCTTACTCTGATTTTGTGAACTACTTCCCTAATATAAAAAACATTAGGCACTGATTTATGAGCATTTCTGTAATTCCCCTGCAGTTTTATCATGACAAAATTATATCCTTGAGGTAGAACTGAGATGTCAATTGATGATTAGTGTACTATTACACCTTCTCACAGGATGGTAATGGAAAGTGTCTATAAATCTACCTGTTAAGAAGTCAATACAGATTGCAGCAGCAATTAACCAGGGTTTGCTATTTTTAGGTTGGCAATTACATGTCACATTACAGAGTTATTAGGCCAAATTTCAAATAACTATCAAATGGTATGCTTTTCTGCAGAAGCATCAAAAAGACTTTATTTTTCACTACTTTATGGTGATCCAACTGATGCCAATTTATTGGAGAAAATGTACATCACAAATGAGCTGAGACAAGCTAAACAAACCTCTCAAAAATCTAGGACATGGCATTCACTTTCAGTGTGTGCACTACCATTTGTACAAGCCTGAACGTAATCCATTATGTCATCTCTGTTCAATGAGGCTAGAGAAAGCAGAAACATTAGCATCACTGAAATGTCAAAAAGCAGACCTATTTGCAAGTGTTGAGATTGAAGCACAGAAGGGAACGTTCTGCACAGGATCACCAGCTTTGCCTAACAGAAACATGCTTGAAATGTGGGCCAAACAAGTCTTGGGTATTACAGCTAAAGGACATATTTCACAGCATATTCATGGCTCAGCTTTTTCTAGGTTTCTGCCACGTTTCAGAGCAGTGTATCATGGACAGAGGGTGCAGCAGAGGAGCAGCCTCTGAATTCAGTGAAAGCAAGATTATGTCCATTGCATCATTTCAAAAAGTGTTTATTTTTACTAAGTGCAATGCAAGTTTAGAGAAACTACTGTTTATAATTCTAGGTTTTAAGGGATCCTGCAGCAACCAATACACATGGCCATCAAAGTTTCGATAAGTGATTATTGAATACCTGCACCCTCATATTTTCCTTGGGCTTCTTGTTGCTGTCTGTGAAGATAATAGCATATGAAAGCAGGAGAGTGGCCAGTGCAATTCTTTTAAAAGAAGTTTCAAAATGGCTGTGCAGCAGAAGCGTGAGATAGTCTGAATAATTCATCATTGCCTTGTTGATTGTTGGCCTTTTTTTTTTTTGGTCAGTCAATGATTTATCTACTTCAGAGTGCTATTTTGCTGCTTATTTAGAAAAACAAATAAAAACACTAAAAGAATGTGTGGAGAAGCAAGGTTCTTTTGACTTCGTGCACTGGGACAGTTCCCATGGCAAGATGCCAAAACTCTCTCACTTGCCATGAACGTACTTTAGTGTCTATTTGTTGGGAAAACTTTTGACTAATACAGGACAAATATTTGAATGGCTTGAACCTAGCTTGTGCTTCAGTGGTTTTCCCTGTAAAATGAGATTGGTATTATTTTCTTTCTTCTACTCTTTGTTTACCTTGTGTAAAAATAAATAAATAAGAACAAAAAAATCCAAAACCAAAAACATTTATGTGAGATTATCTCATTAAGCTTTTTTGCTTGAACACCCGTAACTTAGTCACATAAATGACCTTATTTTAAGAACTGTGAAATGCTTTGTTTTCAGAGGGGAATCAGAGTCTGCAAAAAATGTTGCAAAAAAATGTTGCAAAAGATATTACAGAAGATGGTCACAAAAGATTCTTCCAAAAGAATCTGAGTCTCTGTGCAAATACAGAAAATATCAGCCAAGTGTTTTGTGCTTTGGAATTTATTAATCTTATTTTGTTATGTTTATGCTGCTTTAGTAAAAAGCGAGTAAGAAAATGGTTCAATTCCATTTTAAATGAACTCTGTCTTTCTATCAGTTATAAACAAAGTTGTAAAGACAATTGTAAAGAAACTGAAAATCCAATTTGAAAGCCAATTCTTTGAAACACTGAACAGCTCTGATAGCAGTTTTCCCTAGCTTCTTTCACCTGCTTTCTCTTCTTGCAGAGTGTTCCCATTTCAGATATTTTTTCTCATATTTTTTGTTGCTAATATGTATTTCCTGAAGTTAGATGTGGATTCAGCAATCCCCAGCTACTTTATAAAACCTACAATTAAGGTTGTATCTCATTTTTAAAACTCATCTATTCTTTGGAAGAATTTCAAGCCTCTACTAATCAGTAAATGTAGGGGGAAAAATGGCACAGTACTTATTGCAGAGAAAAGAATGCCAGCTAGATATGACAACTTGGACCAATTTTGTTTCACTTAGGATCTTTTGCAAAATGCCATTCCTTGATTGCTTCCACTTATTTCTGCTCTCATACTACCTCTTTTCTGTCCTTCTCATTTTTTCCTTTCTGTGATGCTTCTCACCTCTTTTCAAATTTCTTCTTTTGTTATTTTGCCAGACTTCTATTGAAACGTTTTGTGTTCATAATAATTTGGATTAACAATTGATACACTGTCTCTTGTTGTATGAATACATACCGTACATGTAGTTTAATAGCTGATCATGACACAATCACAATGCTGGATTTTTTCTAGCATAATTTACATAAAGAAATTATTCTTTATCTACCATAATTAACTGTTACTCAACTTGGAGTCTTTACATCCAAATCTGTATGTTCTCGGTATCTTCAATAACAAAGAGACTGAAAAGTTAAACAAAAAAACCCCAATATACTGTAGTTATTAAAATCTAAAAACGGTAAAGCAAAACCGTGGGTATTGGCTTGCTGCTTCTTTGCACTAAGAAGGCATTCAGATGGTGATGGGGCTGTGAATAATCTGTGGATTTAATTTTTTGCTGGAGCTGCTAAACAGTCTTGAAGATGAGCCACAGTTTTTATCCTGGAAAAAAGTATGATTATGAAAACTAGAAATAAACTAGACATGAAACTGGAAAAGTAGATGTAAATTGTTAACAGCTAAATGAAGGTAGTACTCATCAAGGTCAATGTGGAAAGATAATTAATCCTGTTGCTGAGTTTACCTTTTATTATGTTTGTGTAGAGAAGTTGAGGTGCAAATGCTTATGCTTTTCTTTTTTTTTTTATCATAACCACAGATTTACACCCCATCAATCTAGTAACAGAAATGAGTATTTTATTTGTCTACAGGTGTAGAACAATGACTTTGCTTAGAACTGTGAAATAGAAAACTCAGTCTCTGATGGCTTCAACTTCAAAGATTTGCTCTCTGAAATTATTATGATGATCTGAAATATATTACACAGAGGCATTGGAACTACTTTGCCAAAATAAAGAAGATAAACAGTGATTCCTGAGCATGACACAGAAACAGCAGTATGAAGACACTAATAAAATAATGTAAGTGAAAGAAGAGAATAGGGCAAAAATCCACTAGAGCTAAAACTGAATATATGTGGATGAAAAAAAACCTAAACTACAGAATATCTTCAAAAAAAGGTGCATAGGTGAAAAGTATTCTTCAAGAGTACTTAAAGAAACAAACTGTGTTTTGATACACTAGATGTACTTTAACTTTTATATTTAAGTTACACAAAAGAGATCAACTATAAGCATGCTACAAAAGCTTGAGATGGGTGGCACTGCACATTAATTAAAATACTTTTTTTAGATTTCAGAAAATTTTTTACATGTAAGGCGTGATTCTGACGTGGTTAAGCTTGTTCTGAGATCTCCCAAATTCTGCCTTAGTACGGGTTTCATAAGTAAAGTTAGGAAAGAAGTACTAAACTGAGAATGTGGTTTAGTGGGCATTGAGACTATGTGGTTTGCAGATAAGCATGATCTTAATCATTTAGTCCTACCATCCCAACCTAACAGTGAAAAAACGTTTTAAGGTAATAAAGCAATGCTTAGACTGAGTTGCAGAATCAGACTGAGTTGAATTTGACATTGCTAATTTATACACTAACAGCAGTGAAAAGTGTTTCAATGCTTCTTTTTTTTTTTTTTTTTTTTGAGGAAATGGGAATTTCAATGCCTATAATAGATGCTATTGTTAGAAGAATTGAGAAATTACAGACATATTAAGACTTAAAGTAAGACTGGGGAAGGAAAAAAAATCCCTGAAATCACTGTTGTTTTATCACAATGACACAATGCCAATCTGTGATAGAAATCTTTTTGAGGGGTATAACAGAAAGTTGTCATTTTGAAATTGATAATCCAAGTCACTCCTAAAATAGGGGGAAAATAGTATGTCAAACCTCAAGTCACTTACATGGAAGAAGCAAGAAAGGATGGATGAATAACCAAAAAGGTAAACAGTATCATTTTAGAGAGGGGATATTAATATGCAGCTTTTGTTTTCCTTCCCTACTTTAGAAAAGGTCAGTGTTTCTGAACAGAAGCATAAGACAGCTGAGACCCTCATAACACTGTTTGAAAGCCATTGTGCATCTCTTGACAGCAGTAAGTATGAGTGACAGGCAGCATATGCATATGAGAGGTTAAAGGGCATCAATGAATTCGGTCATTAGATAGATATTTAGAATTACACAGCAGAGTTCTGTAAATTCTTTTCTTCTTTGCCTGGAAAAGACAGACGTGAAATTAAAACTCATTTGCCAGTTTCAACAAGTATCCAAAATACCTTAATTCCATGTAAACCTCATCTTTTATACTATTTAGTTCTATCCTGGTATCTTGGTTGGTTTACGGTGTAGCAGCTTGAAACTGCAGAGGCTCATGGATTGTTTGGTAGGTATGGGTCAAACTGATCATGGGGTAAAAGGTGCATTTCTTGCAAGTACATTGAGTCCAAACTGATTTTGTATTCAGGGACAAAATTTGTGATATGTAACATATATGCCCTTACTAAATTGTTATTAAAAAAAATATAAAAAAAAATCCAAAACCAAAAAAACAAATAAGCTAGAGCTCTTTGATACCAGCAATGGTATCCATCTATTTGGGTGTGATAATTGAATTTCTTTACCCTTTATCCTTAAGGATAAAACATTCACAGTGGGCAGGAATGTTGGAAGATTTTGTGAGGATTTCAAGTAGCACTTTGTTCTGTTTAGATGCCATTGATGCCTTCTGCTATACAATTCAGGAAGGAACCAGACTCATCTAAGTTTGTAGAAACTGAGGCAAACTCCTAACTAACTTAGTATGGCTTTTAACTCCTTGTGTTCATAAGGACATGAATGGCTGAGCTAATTCATGCAGTTTACTAGAGATACAGGTTTTGACAGAGTGCATTACACACAGCTGCAGTGTCTCATCAAAGCTAGTCCCTGCTCTCTGTGCCACATAAACCAATCTCTACTATAACTTCACTCAATTCCCCAGTTGTCTTCCTCCTTCTTTCTACCTGCTACAGAGAAGTGATGTGTTAATTACATAATTAACACATCTGCTTTGTAATTAACCTGGCCTTCTCTTCCTCCTGACTAGTCACACCAGAAAGAAGGATGTCAGGTGGATCAATTTACAGCAATCTAAGCTGTTTACAAGCATATAGGCAGTTTAAAACAAATAGTATGATTAAAAGGTCTCAATAGGGAAATAGGTTTTATTACCAGCTACTGAGGTAGTAAAATATGACATTTTCATTAGAGTAATATCTATATTGTACTCTCTAATGCATAGCTTGGGAAAAGTTGAGGAGCATTTGCTAGGAAAAAAAAAGAAATGTAAAACGTGTCCCACTGGACAGAAAAAGGGAAAAGGAAAAGATTAGTCTGAAACAATCACCTGCTGAAAGGGTGCAGGATAAGAGAGAATATTTCCTGACAGCATTCTTTGGGTGAGGCATGAGTTACTCTCTCCTGCTTGGAGCATGTTGCCTTATGTAGCTAGGTCTCCCTGGGGAAAGTCTTGCTAAAGAATGATTAGGAGCAAGAAGTTTTCAGGGTTAGACTATTGCTTTATTTGACTTATGTAGACATTGTTATGAGGGATTTAATTTTTAATTTTTATGGTTGTGAGTGTAACAGAACATTTTTAAACAACTAAGGCTAATTCAAAAGAGAGGGTTAAGTATTGCTATAAAATACTGCTAGTGGTTTGATTTTAAGTGATTGATCTCCTGAGTGGAATGCAAAACCTGATAGGAACTGTTCAGTGTAGAGATTTAGTTCAAATCCATTTTCTCTCCAGAGCATAGGTGACCTACCTACCACAGGCTCAAAGTTTTGATTTTGCCTGCTTTGGAATTGTGGAGTGGAGGGATTTGTTGGCAGCTCTCCTTTAAAAAAGAAACACTAAAAAAAGGGAAAATGGGTGGGTGGGACACAAACAACCCAGTAGTTCCATTCAGGTGTTATCAATTGTAGCTGCTTACCACAAGAAATTTAGTCTATAGTATTTTACATATCTTACCTAGTTAATGTTTCATGAAGAAATGTAAATAACTTTGGCATCTGGTGCTTCCCTTGGTAGGTAAGTTGGTTTATTTTTGGTTTCAGTTTTTCTTTGCTTATTTCATAGTTGTGTATGTTTTCTCTTTATTCTTTTTTTACATGATCTTTCTAACAACTGAGTTACTACATAAAAGCAGTTGATAACATTTTCCCATACTATGTTTAGAAGAATTAAGAGACCAGTTGTATGACTTTATGTGTATCTTTATTCTGAAGGCATTCTGTGAAAGTATCAAGCAGTAAAAGTCACAGATAAATGAAGAAAAAAATTTAAAAAAGCTAGTTTCTTATGTGGTACTTGGTTTAAGGGGGAACTTATATGGTCTATGTGCTCAGCTCTGCCAGTACTGAGTTGTTTGTCAAAATACACTGAAGAAAACCTTGTAGCACTTGAGAAATATTAGGGTAAAGAAGTGAAGGCAACAATGAAAATTTGGAGTGTTTTAAGTGTGTTGACATAGACGAACAGAGATTTCCAGAACTATAAAGTCTGACTTAAGTGGCTATGTTCTAAGTTTTGCTTCAGATGTTGAACCCTCATTTTAAAGCGGGGTACTAAAGCTTAGGCAGGAGTGTTATAAACCCAAAAGAGTAATAGTTCTATACTCCTCAGGTGTAGTGAAGAGCAGCAGAACAAGACACTTTTTTTTCCTTAAGGAAAAGACAGAGTTTGGTTTAAAAAGGCTTCCAGAAAGGCTTTCCAGCTTATTTCCAGAATTTGTCTATTGTTCAGATGCAATGCAGTAGTTAGTTCATCCTCAAATTAGTTGATTTTTCAAAGCTTTCCTGAAGACAAAATTCTTTGTATTGGAAACTAAATTTCAGGAGCACACTCTTGAGTGCAGTGTGTGCTGGTGATACATAGTATGGAGGATACAGTCCACGCGCTGTTGTGTGACTCAAAGGGAAAATGTCCTCAGTACAAGGGGATGCTGTAAGCCTATCCTGCTTTTTTAATTTCAGTTAATTTGCTGTAGTTGCTGTTCTGGAACCATGATCAACTTAAAAAACTAGTACCTGAGACACTGTTAACAGATCTGGATACTTATCTGAAAGAAAGCAAAACCCCACGACTTTTTTAACTTTGCTCTGTTGCAACCATCTGTCTTGGCCAGGGCTTAAGACTGAACCTATAGATATAAAGTGCTGTCTTATCCGCATGTCTTTTTGAGACAAGTCATCAGGAACTGTTGTTTATGAGTACAGACACTCAGTATGCTGAAGGACCTGCCTATAATCTTGTATAACTGTAGGGAATGGGCTTGTCCAAGCAAGCAGAGATGTCTTTATGATGGACTAAATGTGCTTTCCAGCTCTGGGCACTGTGGTAGTGAGAACTGCAGTCTTTAGAGATATCAGGGGTGTGCAGTTAGGAAGTCCTTTGTTAGGAAGGATGTGTACGTTTGAATCCTAGCAAAGAGCTGTCTGCCTCCAGACAGGAAGTAATTGGATTCCAGGTGTTCCTCTGGGGATTCTACCTGCCTTACAGCTCTTCTTGTATGTTCTTCAATCCACTTTAAAGCAGTGTTGGGAATTTTCAGTCATAGCAAAACCCCACAAAACAAATGCCATTGAAGACAGTGGGGCCCTGCACCTGTGCTACATCATGCTGCCTTTAAAGTCAACATCACAAAGTAACTACACAGCACTGGAGAATGAGGCTCTATGCAAGTCTTAAAGATATTTTGTCATGGAGCATATTACAGCTTCAAAATGATCGTGGGAGATGACGAGCATGGACAGTAGTAAGTTAAAAAATCCTGACCGATAGAGAGTGAAATAAACTACATGACATATCCCAAACAACAGCCAACTAAATAACAGCCCTGATCATTCCTGACATCAGCCTCTGGGATTCCCTCCTTCCTCCTGAACTGTGTGCTCTAAGAACAAATTACAAAATAAAAAAAATTGCCAACTGCTATTCAAATGATGTGGTGCATGCTAATTACATTTTATATGGTGATTAATTAAAAATAACCATGCAAATGTCTAATTTAAGAGTCACTCACTTCACTAAGTCTTCAGACACTGCCTAGCTGCCCTAGGCATTTGGTGGTTAGGCAATTTATTCAAGCTTTCAAAATATTCTCAAAATGTCCAAGATAATGAAGGTTCTTGAAAAAGTTCCAGCTAGTTTGGAATATATAAACAGAGGTTTCAGAAGAGTAAAATAGCACTGCATATATTTGCATTTTTGAGCCAAAGTACTCTGTGTATACATAAAAATAGACCAGGAATGGAATAATAGAGATTCAAAACAATCTGAATATTTAGTTACAGCACATAGTGGACTAGTTCATAGGTTATTTCAGTGGCTGAAGAAAATGAAATATAATCTTATTTAAAGCAGACTCCTTTTTTCCTTTAAATAGGAAGCTTTTGATATACACATAGCCAGGAACTTTGCCTTATTCACAAACAAACATAATTGTATCAAGAGAGCTAGGTCATAACAACTAACTCTATTCTATGATTATTATTCTGTGATTCTATAACTGTGACTTGGTTCAAATACAGTGTATTTTAATCAGTGGAATATGCAATTTACAGATCATGTTACAATGCTGGAGATTAAAATATAAAATGTGAAGAATATTTTCAGAAAGTAATGAATAAAAACTTACAGAAATATAGAATCATAGATCACTTAGGGTTGGAAAGGACCATGGGCAGGGGCACCTTACCCTAACCCTGTAGTCCGAGGTTCAGTTCTACCTTGCCTTGAACACTGCCAGAGATGGAGCATTCACAACATCCTTGGGCAACCTGTTCCAGGGCCTCACCACCCTCAGAGTGAAGAACTTTTTCCGTATATCTAATCTAACCTTCTCCTGTTTAAGTTTAAAGCTGTTACCCCTTGTCCTCTCACTACAGTCCCTAATGAAGAGTTCCTCTCCAGCATCCTTGTAGGCCCCCTTCAGATACTGGAAGGATGCTATGAGGTCTCCATGCAGCCTTCTCTTCTCCAGGCTGAACAGCTCCAACTTTCTCATCCTATCTTCATATAGGAGGTGCTCCATTCCCCCGATCAACCTCATGGCCCTCCTCTGCACTTATTCTAACAGTTCCATGTCCTTTTTCTGGTGAGGACACCAGAACTGCACACAGTACTCCAAGTGAGGTCTCACGAGAGTAGAGGAGCAAGATCTCCTCCTTTGACCTCATGGTCACGCTCCTTTTGATACAGCTCAGGAGACAGTTGGTTTTCTGGGCTGCAAGCACACCCTGCAGGCTCATGTTCATTTTTTCATTGACCAACGCCCCCAAGTCGTTCTCCACAGGGCTGCTCTCAATCTCTTCTCTCCCCAACCTGTAGCTGTACCTGGGATTGCTCTGACTCAGGTGTAGGACCTTACGCTTGACTTGGTTGGACTTAATAAGGTTGGCATTATCCTACCTCTCAAGTGTGTCAAGGTCTCTCTGGATGGCACCCCTTCCCTCCAGCCTGTCAACTGCATTGCACAGCTTATAATTTACCTTTTTCCTTAATGAAAAACTAATGTTAATACTTAAATTGCTATTTAAGGATCTCATTCTGTATGCCTTTTTATGTAGAATTTTCATTGATTTTGATCAGTAAATAATAACAAAAGAAAATGTCCGGGAAAATCCCTGCATTTAATTTCACTTTTCTGCTTAAGTAGGAAATAGGACTGCAATGGCTATCATCATAAAATGCTTGCAGCTTCTGTATCAAAGAAGAGAATATATGCTATTTCATAATATCATACTCTCATAACCTACCTTTTTTTATTTTAAGTCCCTTTATCAGATACACAACTTTTTCCACAGAGGTGAATGAGTCTTCGATGATGACAAATGCTCTTAAGAGCCTCACCTGCACTGAGGCAGCTTCACTCCAATAAAGCTAATAATCAATATGGCCATCTTGAGAGAATGATGTTGTAAGTCATTAACTATATCATTCTGGGTCAGTTTAGAGTTGTTCATGTCTGAAACTGTTCCAGTAAATTCTTTGTGTACATCAAATTTATGTGCAGGAATATTGTACTATCAAACCAGAGGGACTTTATATTGTTAAATGCAGAATGCAGTTATTTTCTCATGCATAAATGGTGTTGCTACTGCTCTCCAAGTGTTTCAAGCAATTTTTCAAAAATTAATTCAGTAATAACAGATGATTGTTTTCAGGGACTATTCTAGTTCACAGAAGGATACAAATAGAGTGATAAGCTTCTGTATCTGCATACATTCCTGCCTGCAAAGACTTCACAAGCATAAAAGTAAAATTAATTAGTTATAGTATTAATTATGAAGTATTTATTCAGGTTTTATAAATAAGTGTTTCTTGCCACTTACAGTGAAACCAATAGCAGCTGAGATTATGCAATGACACTT
The DNA here is from genome assembly GCA_025447955.1 of Psilopsiagon aurifrons. Taxonomy (NCBI): domain Eukaryota; kingdom Metazoa; phylum Chordata; class Aves; order Psittaciformes; family Psittacidae; genus Psilopsiagon; species Psilopsiagon aurifrons. The sequence goes on along the minus strand of JAOEHY010042565.1, from coordinate 13,531 downwards.
TCCACTATTAAAATTACTTTGACACCCAGAATAATTATTTTCCTTCTTAATGATATGCTGCAGTAAACTTTGCTATTGTTTGGTTATATAAAACTTGCTTTTTAAAAGAAATTCAATATGCTATTTTATTGCTTTCTTTTTAGTCCTAAATAACTCAAGTATTTCAAGTGATGGGGTTTGGATTACTTCCTATTGGCAGAACCCATTGTAGATGTGTCAACACTGAAATCTCCATGTTTCTACCAAACCACCTCTGTGTGTCCAGAAATTATGTTTGGTGTCTGTTAATCTGATATTTTCCCCAAAATTGAAAGGTTTTTTTTTCTGTTTACTGATGACCTGTCTGTGAGGTGTCTGGAGTAGTCTGTGACTACTAGGTAACACTCTAAATGCTGTACCAATTACAGAGAAGTGTTTAATGTGCTTTGTGGTCTCACAGTATTCTCTAGTTCCAAATGGAGGTGCTTCTTCATTGAGCTGAAGTCTTGGGTTTTCATAAGGAGTACATTTAATACATAATTTCTTCAATTGTGGGTGAAGTCCCTGAATACATGTTTATATCTTCCTCTAGATTTGCAAATACAACTCAATCGCAGATTTTTGACTCTTCAAACAAATTCTGTTTTCTGAAGTAGCTCTTTTTTTCTTTCCAATATATATTAGCTATATAATATATATAGTTATATATTTATGTATATCTCACCCATAGCCCAACAATTAAAAGAGATTCCTTGTTTCTGCAGGATGTTTGAATTAGAAATTAAATTAAGAAACATTTTTTTTAAGACATCCACAGAATAATAAGATAACAGATGGAAAAAATATTCCATTGCTCCTCTATCTCGTGATTCAATTCCTCCATGCTGAAATTCCTCCAGACTGGCTTCATCATAATGTTAGAATCAGTGACAATCAGTTGAATATCTACAACATGTAAACCAGAGATAAACTCTTCTAGGTATTTCTACTTTCTCTTTCCTCTTCTGCTTTTTTGGACACAGAATTTTTATTGTTGCAGTTTCATAAATACGTTTCATTTTTCACCTGGTATTTGTCATATTGGCTCTTGCCATGGGTATTATTTCCTGGGAAACTTGAAAACTCAATTGAACTGTTGCTGAGAATCAACAGAGTTAAGAATAGATTTGCTGGTTTAAGAAGGCCTGTTTCACATTAATCAGCAGCACAATAAATTTGGCTAGGACCAGGAAGAAGTGACTCAAAAGCATCAAAGTATTGTCTTCCAACAGCATTCTTTGTTGAGACAATGTTTAGGATAAAGCATCATGGGCAGATATGTAACTGATCTCAGCCTCCTACCTGTATGGTCAAGAAGTCTATGACTTCCTTCTCTCATCTTGCTAGAGCCTGCTAATGCCCACTTCCACCTTTACTAGTAGCCTCTGCAGGTAGGGTTCCACTCCTGGTCTCTGTGTGGGCAAACATAGGCAGCAAGTCTGTGGAACAGGGATTGCATTAGCCAGAAGTTAACTCCCTTTGTCTCAGACTTCTATGCTTGTCTCTTGTGTGTACACAACAACTACATTTACCCTGTAGAACAGTATGATTCAACTGAGTTGCTAATTCTGATGAGCCCTAAATAACACTGCTATTCCAATTGCCTGAATACGACTGATTAATATTTTTTTCTCTTCCAAATCTTAAGATTTGAATGAAATGGGAAACTGGCGAATAGGATGTTTTGCTGAGCTTGTTCTCCCCTTTTCTTTCAGAGTATACAAATGTTACATATCCATTTACATCTAAAGAGTGTAAATATAACAGGTGTTTATATTTCAGAACAAGAGAATGATAACTCCACCTAATTCATTTAGTTCATTTGTTCCCTACTTTATCCTGTGAATTATTTCCAAAGAATTTTAATAGAGAAACTTTATCTAAAAATTCTGCAGGGAAAAAACCCTAAACATTTTCAGCTCCTTTATCTTTCTTACGGACGGTTACCATAACAACTTGAGTTGTCCCTATAGTAATATTATTTTATTATGAAGTGCAGTATTTGTCATAAGCAGCATATTTTCATAAGCATCTTGACATTCAAAATTAAAGTTATTTGCAAACATTTTCTGAAAAGTATGTCTTAGTTTCGTATAGCACAAGATATGCAAAGGATAATTTTGTTTTAAATGGGGTTTGCTTTTTATTTAGAAAAAAATCAAAAAGCTTCTCAGAAATAACTGAAATCTTGCATATTTATATTGTGAGGATCTTCATTATCCCTCTAAATTATTTTTTAAAAAGCTTATTTTTCCTTCTCATGTTTCTCACCTTCACAAGGGCATCAGTGACTTGAAAGCTGAACATTTCTATTTATATCTGTAAGAACCTGAGGATCAAAAAAAGAAGAAAAAAAGACCCGTTTTTATGAAATTCCTTCTTTTTAAAAAAACACAGCATATAATAAATGTAGTAAAATAATAATATGGTAATATAATATATATGTAATATTACATGTATTATTGTGTGCAATATATAATTCATAAAATAGTAACACTTTGCCTTTTCTTATATAGTCAGGTGTAGGTTATGAGAGAAATATCTAATTTTCTGTAAGGATTTGGGGGTTTTTTCTAGACCCAAATAATGTAAGGATATTATTTTTTTTCTACCAGTTTCAATTGATTTCCCACTTTGCAGTTTCTTTCTTTTTTTTTTTTTTCCCTTTGTGAAATTTCATCTTACTTTTGCTATATAATGAGGAACTTGTTCCCAGCTCTTACTCTAGGTCTTCAAAGACAGGAGACAGTCAGTCCTCAGTGTTGTATTCTAAAGAGAGACTTAGTGAAGGAACCAAAGTTAGGTTATCTAGAGAAAGCTAATTCTTCAAACAAACAAACAAAACAAACCACCTGAAACAGTAAAGCAAAAGTTTTCAGAGAGATGTTATTTTTATCAAGGTATTTTAAAATACATAAACATTGGTCTCTACCAGAATTATAATGTTTGTTAAATTCTATTAGAAGGTTGATAATAGAAGTTAGGTATTTTAATATCACCAGATCTTTTTTTTTTTTTTCCTGATATTTATTGTTAGAATCATCTTTTCCCCACTGGTGTGTCCTGCCTAAGGACCACATGTTTTTTGACAGTGCTTTCCTGTGTAGTGGAGAATTGAACATGTCCCCCAGCTTTGCAAGTGACACTTGAGCACGTAGGGTCTGCCTAAAAGGATTTAGCAATGACATCATGACTGTTCCAGAAATGATTGGTACCAATTCTTTTTGTTGTTAGTCACATCCTTTAAAACATAAAAGGCAAAATTTGAGACCATCAGGTCGATCTCTTTGGGGGATTTAGTGGAAAAATCTGAGTTTTGTGGCTCTTGAGCAGACTGAGCATAAGTGCTGAGCAGTGATATATATATTTCAGGGTTTTTTTTTTCAGAATTAGGACATATGTATGAAGCTGTAAGATCAAAAACTTTTTTAGAAGACAGTGTAGTTAAAGTATATTATAAGATGGATTTTGAATAGATTTTAATGCTTGTAATTTTGCAGTTGTACTGTTTCAGCCAAGTCCTGATTCAGATGTCTTCCAGTGTTAGCAATACCCTTTTTGCAGTTGTAATCAGTGTTGGTAAATTTTCTCTGTGACAGAGACAGTATAATATCTTTGTCCTAATGTAAAAAGTGTTTAACAAGTGCAGTTTTTCAATACTGAAATTTTCTGGCGCTGAGCATCTTTTTAGTTGACGCTTTCTGCTTAAGTGAATATGAACATGACACTGATTTCTACTCCTCCTTCAGCTGGAAGGTACTGAAGCCTCTGGCTTTAACAGTATCAAACTAATTTTGTGTGCTAAACTGTAAGAATGTGTTTCTATTAGTCTGAAACCTAATTAAGATGAGCATATGCCACTTTCATTCAAATTTTATCTCTAGGACCATCACTTTCAAGACTTTCTTTAATCGTAGAACAGGTAAGGCTAACTAGAAATTCAAAACAATTGTTCTGCAGATGTTTTGGTGCCATGAGACAGAATCATATTTTTACAGCCCCTTTTTTTTCACCTATATGCAACAATTCATATACAATTATAATTGCAGAATGTATCTTTTGTCACCTAGAAGATCCAAGTAAAGCAGCAATATCTTCAGTAGCGAGAGAAGCTTTATGCAACTTAGATAAATCATCATTTTTCTATTAATTTAACTACCATGGATTTTTTTTCACATGCTCTCAAATGAAATACTTGCGTAAGTCTGCATACATTCTCCTTCAGTTCTCTGCTAAACCTGTTGTAATATTAAACTAATAGTTTGAGAGCTTGCACATTATAACATTTCTATCACCAAGAACAAATTAGGGGTAATAGGTAGATCATAGTTAATATTAATGATACTTAGAAATGAAACTTAGGACTGTAATAATATATTAATTAGCTAAATCCTCACTGGTTATATAGAGGACCTTCAGTCATTATTCAGTCCCCTTTAAGGGGCTGATCTCAAACAACATGTGTTTAACGCTGATTTCCAAAGGCAGAGGATATTTGGAAAAGTCTTAAAATGCTTCTTAAGCATAATTTAGTTTTTAGGTTTTAAGGAATGCCTTAGAGGTGAGGTCATTTAGAGAAGGAAATGGGATGAGACTTACCTTTGCAGTGTTGACACACAAGGAAGGATTTGTAATAATAAAATAAACTTTAGGATTTTTTTTTTTTTTAAAAAAAAGAATACTAAATTGCAGGGAGAAACATAACAGTAAGAAAAAGGTATAAATAATGTCCTCATTTCTCATGGCTTTCACATCCTTGATTCCTAATGATTCCTAGCAAAATAAAACACAATGAATAAGAAACAATAGCTCAATTTCATGCTTTTCAGTAGTAGTAGCTGTGTCTTGCTCACAGATGGGAAAGCTTGAAGATCAAATCATTCCAAAGTTCCCCCACAACAGTGATTGTGAATTGCTCATGTTTTCTGCTTAGGTAACAGCAGACCAAACAACCCATTCAGTGCCTTCTGGAGCACAAGTATGTTATTTTTAAAAGATTAATGATTCTACAAAGCAGTACCATACGTAATTGAGAAGCCTATATTCCTATATTTAACCTTATTCAGTATCCTACGCTTAAAAGGAACGTAAACTTTGGCATTCTACTCAACTTCTGTCACAGTATGAACCAAAAGCAATTTACTTATAGAGCCTAATACAAAGTAGAATGAAAGCAAGACCAAAATTAGCTTGATCTAGTTAGAATCAAAGGCACCTTTTCATCAGGTATGATAGAGGTCAAATTATGGAAAATAGTGATATAATTGTTGGATCTGGAAAAATCAGTAACAGTATCACAAAAGGAAAGCCATGGCTAATAACATTTGTGACAGGTACTTGCAAGGTAATGGAGCCTGCAGTGGTTAGCATGGCAATAAGCTAAATCAAAGCCATTATATTCAATATAGTACGTAACTATAACCAGCGGGTAGCCATAAATTCTAAGATTACTGCACAGGACACTCAGAGCTGCCTGAACAACAGTTTCTTGTTTAACCATAACCAATACACAACACACACATCACAGTGCATCAAGGGCAATTGTAAATTTATTTTTGTATTTTGTTTGATTAGTGTAGGAGATGGGATTTGTTTCCCCCTTAATACATTATTTTTCCCCACTAACACTATAAATATATCTAAATTGGCCCTGATTAAGCCTGAAAACAGGAATTACAAAGGAATACAAATACAGTGTACTATGAAATGTAAAAGTTTAACCATGCAGGAAATATTGTTGAAATGTTGGTTATAATAACTTCTTATAAAACTTGTATTACCATTTTTTTTAGTAGTTATTAATCTCTGAGACGAGTGATTAAAAAGTACTTATTTCTAACATTGTGAATTATTTAGCTTGTGTAATAGATTTCACAGTAGCAGATGTGCGTGTGGAAAAAGAAGGGGAGAAGTGTCATGTTCAAAGCCAGGATGCAGCAAATAAAACACACGGTTATCATGGGAGAGATTAAATTATCTAAGCAAACTGGAGTTACTACAGATTTGGGGTTAATAAACATGCAGAGAGAATTCTTAGATAATTTCAGAAATGCCAAAGAAAACTAGTATCTTACTAAGTAATGGTTCTTTAATAACATCTCTAGAGTAAACAGCCAAGAATCACAAAATAGTATGTTGTGCACCAATACAAAGATGTTGGAAACATGTAAAAAACATACTTCCTTTTAAAAAAGGTTTTCTTACTTTTTATAGGTAAAATTACAATCTTGAAAACATAAGGGATTTTTCTCCCTTTTACTCAGCACTGGTAAGACACATCTGGAGTCTTTTGCAGGCCTGGGCACCTCATTACAAGGGAGATATGAACACACTGAAGTTAGTCCAGCAAAAGGCCACAAAGATGATTAAGGGTTTGGAATTCCTTTCATATGAGGAAAGGCTGAGAAATATGGGAATCTTCAGCCTCAAGAAAAGAAGACTCAGGCTTATCCATGTTTACAAATACCTGATGGTGGGAATGGGATGGAAGACGAGAAAACAGATGGTATTTACTATGGCTGAGTTTTACGCTTGCCCCTAATGGATGTCACCAGAAAAAACATTAGGAATCTTGTAGCTGTAGGCAGTTCCAGTTAAATAATTATATATAGTGTAAATGTTATCACATAGGATTAGACTAGGAACAAGAGAAAATACTGCTATTGTTCAATTAATGAAAATGCAAAGGAAGAGTTCTGGAGATTTCTTCTCTGTAAGGAAATGTGTCATGATAAAGAAATAAATTTTCCATGTCCTCTTCTACTCCTGCAATAAGAGATTAAAGTAGGCATAGACTTCACAAATTGAGCTCCTGTTGGTGTGAGGCAGGTCTATAGTAAACACTGGTAAGGCATAGGAAGATGGAAGGAAGAAAGCTGATAAGTAATAATATCTAGAAAAGTCTAATAAAGGCTTTTACAATGGTAATTGTGATATAAATGACTACAGAAGCTGAAAATCTCGAAGAACCTCTGATAATAAACATAGTAAGAAATCCTGAATATTGCACTGCAAGATTGCTACTTCCTGGGGAAGGTACTGATAATTATAGTTTCTTTTTAGAAACTTAAGGGCAGTTTAATGGACATTGACCTTCATCTGTGTCTTACAAGGCTTTTCTTCCTTTGTTTTTTTGTAGTTTCTTTTTTTAAAATCAGCCGTGTTTATGTTAGTACTTTACGTACGAATTACTCGCAGATCCTCCTGAATTTACAGTGTAGCTTCTTGACCCGGCAACTACAATGATTCAGTTGCACCATATTATAGAGTGCAAGACTATATCGTACTACTGTTTGTTATGGGACATTATTTTGAGTTCTCAGTAAGACCCAGCATTTAAGCAGTAACGTTCACAGTATTTTCCAGTTTAAAACAGGTCCACATTTAAGTTGTTTTCTCAAGACTGAAGGTTTGAATTGCAATTCTTGATTCATGGAACAGGTTTTTAGCTGAAATGTGCTGTCTCGAGGAGGAATGGCATATAAATGCTTTTGCATTCCCAGGTATTTGACTAGTATAGTGCCTTCAGACCGTTAGTCTTTGCTGACAGAAAGGTAGTTTTCATCAGTTTAAAAGTCTATATGAAAGAACTGAGGCAAGGCAGGCTGGTTCACATAGCATTACTTCAGCTTTCTTACAAAGTGAAGATCTTCCTAAAAGGCATGATAATCCCTCAGTGTTTTCAGTGAAACATAAAAAGTAATGAAACTTTGGCAGTCCACAGAATTACCTGTACAATGAGCTAATATTCTTTCCTTTCATTAGTTGAGGAGAATGTATTGTAAGATTAACATGATGATGTGCTGAGAAATTGAAAGACAAGACTAGAATGGTGCTAAGAATCTCTTTGTCTCTAAGAATCTGATACACACTGGAATTAATAGGAGATAATTTGCAATATATTTAGTGACAGCTATACCTTTCAGTATTTATTTATCACACAACACAAAAGGCTTTTTTCATGCCATAGCCCAAAGGAAAAACACTTGAATATGACTTGCTAAAATTGACCTTTGCTTACACATTATGACTTTTACATGGCAGAATTATGATAAACTGACTCTAGCTTCAGATTTATTACTCAATCCTGACCTTTGCTTTATTAGAATATTGCCTTCAAACCAGACTAAATAATAATGTCTCTGTGAATGTAAGGAACTGGCAGATCCAAGATGTCAATTGCCAGCTCAATTTTCCTTTCACCTGGGAGTACAACATGTCACAGTTCTTTATTGATCTAAGAGCCATTAGAGTTCAGCATTATAACTCCTCAGTTTTCCACACAATGCAGTACAGTGCACCATAAAAGAAATGAAGCATGAACTGGAGCATGACTCCAGCCAAGTCTGATCAAAATGTGGAACATCTGTTTCATCAAAAATAAGCATAATTATCCTGAAACTAATTTTTCTCCTAAATCTGAGCATGCACCAAATTCTCTTAGGAAAGCTATCTTGAAAAGTCCTTCTAAAAGTATTACTGCGTAGTATTTTTAGTGGATTCTGGAAACAAACCTTTTTTTTTAAGATTTAAACACTTAGGTTTTGTGTTATTGGAACCCTTCAGACAGTTATATTGTTGCAACTATGTTATGCTCCTTTTGAGTACAGTCTAGCAAAATATTTTGATTTCATGATTGAATGTAATATTCAAAATTAAGGACATTATTTACTGCAAAGAAACTTCATGAGAGCTACTTTTCCTAAATGTCAGTAATGTTGTTAGGTTTTGCTCATATATTTTGAGTTAATAAAATCAGTACTCACTGATAGAAACTGTTTAGGTGTCAAAAAGTTTTGAATCTGCTGTAAACTAGAGGATAACAATGAATAAAGGCACCTCCTTGCCACTTCTGCCTATCAAAAGCATGATTCTATTTCTGTGGAAGAATATTTTTCAAGTGGCATAGCAGCTCCATCTGCCATTGCTTTTCAAATAGGGACTGAAATCAGCAGGATTTTTACTTCAGAAAGGACAGAGATTAAAATTCCATTGGAACTCGCATTATCAAAATAATTTATTTAACATCGACAAAAAGATTAAAGAGTTTGGCCTACTATTATTATTATGCTATTGGTGCCAGGTTTCTTCTGGATATAGAAGCACATGTCTGCTAGCATTCACACCTTTTTTAAGCATGTTCACAAACCTCTTAGTTGCTATTGCATCTTAAAACAACTAGTCACATGCTTCTGTCTACTCTGCTGTTATGTGGCTGAAGGGCAGAGCAACTTTTTTCTCCTTTTTAGGAGACTTTATAATGTAATGTTTTCATATTTATTACGCAGATTAAGCTATGTTGTCTTTATCCAAATTATTTTTAAGGTATTCTTGCTGAATGAAAGTGAAAGTGACTAAGTGGGTAGGTATTCATAATATAGAGATATTTTTACAAGGTGTTTTCTGCAAGCAACATTGTTGAATTCTTTTATTTTTCCAATGACATTTAATCAATAGTGGAAAAAAGAATTTTTTTATAGATTAGCAGCATATAGGTTTGTGATTTACTATTTCCTTCAAACTAAATACATGTTGGTGAGGATATTTTTGAATATTTTAGGTAGTTTTTTGTTTTCTTAAGTGTACTTTTTTTTTTTTTCCGTACTCTTGGTGGATAGAAACATACTTTATAATAGCAGCGTCTTTCATATTCCCATTTATTAAAATCTGGTTTTGTGATTGTTTTACTTGAAGACATAGATGCTTTATTAATATTTTACACTTTTAAACAACATCTTTAGAATTCACTTGGTATTCATTCCACCATCCAAGAGGTCTCCAGCCATCTTTCTTTAAGATCACAACTTTTTATAACAGATACAGTATTTCAGTAGTTTGTTGGCAGCAACAAAGTTACCTTTAAAAAGTTAGAGCAGATGTTTCTGGAAACGGTCAGTATCTGATGCTTTGAAAGCAGCCCTCAGCCAACAAAACGGTTGTGAAAAAGTTTCCACCAACTGTTCCTCATTTTGTTTGACTGATCTGACAAGGGCAGTGCAGCAGAAGCAGTTTGTTATTCCAAGTTCTCTAAATTTAATCTCACTTAAGGAAAAAGAAAAAAAAAAAAAATGGGGAGGGAAATCAATTGCCATCTTCAACTTTTTAGAAGACTCTGCATCTTATTTTACAAAACAAATGCTTGTTCCTATTATTATGGAGGAAATAAAAATGCAACTTCTATCTAGAAATTACTGCTTAGCTTATTGCTGTTTTATGATCATTTCTTCCCCCTGACTGAGAACACAGTTTAATTGCTCAATAAAATTGTAAGGTTTAAAGACAAAAAATCTACAATAAAATTAAATGAGATTTAAAAAATGTATGCTGAACAATGTGTCAGTTCATTACACAAGTGCGGGTGGTTGTGAGAGCTGAGAATTAGAGGGTCAGAGTCATTAAAACTATATTATCGACAGCCACAAAGTTGAGGCAGTGTTTTGTCCTAAGTTTACAGTGTACTCAAATCCAGCAAAATACTGGGAAAAAACAACCCTGTGGAACTGATCACTACCAGGGATATGAGATCTTTATTCACAGATAACCTCATGTTCGCAAATGAAAGAAAAGAATCATATTGCAACACTTCATTGTTTAGGGGGTTGGGGCTCTGTGACATTCTGTCTGTGAATTTAATTTACTGGGCAAGGTAGACAAACAGAATTCTCCATGACTGCTCTGCTATTCAAAAATTAATGAGAAAGACTGTAAAGCCTCAGTTTTAATGCTCCTGAGAATAAGGCTCTGGGGAAGCACCACAGAGGAAGGATTTTTGCCAGTAGCATTCTTACTGATTCACACACAAGATTTGCTAATAAAGCCAGCACCTGACAGTTCAATCTGATGGCACTCCATAAAAACTCCCATCAGTCATTGCATTCTCCTCCATGAGATATTTGGTACTTCCATGCTGGAAGAATTGCTTCAGCTCCTTTAATCTTCAGGCCATATAGAGGGCATTTTATTCTTATCAGCTTCAGCACCCTAGCAAAAGCAGATTTTTGTGGGGGACTGTGGCCAAACAGCAGTCAGAGGGGCAGGCCCAGGACTGGTGTCTCTAGCCTAGATTTTTTCCATTGTCCTGCTTGTGCAGGAGATGAGCATCCCTGGTTCGGGGTGGCACCCAGGTGGCAGGAGTGCACTTCCCCATAGTGGGTGTCAGGAAGCAGCAACGCAGAGAGCAGACCACAAGAAACTGTTGATGAGAAGATCTGAAGTCAATCAGAGGCTTCTAGTTCTATTTTGATAAAAAATCAGATATCTTGGGAGTGATGGGTTGTTTGGGTTGTTTTAGAGTTACTTGCACCAACGCAAATTTCAGGGCTTTTGTTAGCTTATATGATATTAAATTTAATTCATGAATTCTTTCCAGAATGCTGGCCAGGATTAAAGCATATTGATGAGAGAAATGTTACAGCTGTTTTTACACGTATTTCTTTCAATTTTTTATATGTATTTCATTGTCCGTTAAATCCTTGTATAACTAAAGAGCCTAAAATAACTTTCTTCTAAAGCAGAAACCAAATGGACTTCATTATAATGAAAATAGCATGCTTTATTCTTCATTATTTTTGTGTTTCACTGTCAACCTTTGTATCTCATAGCTTTCCAACTTCTGCTTATCATTGTTCTGCAAGTTATAAAAGAAAGAATTCTATACTAATAAGCCCAAAATGAACAACAAGATAAACCTACTGGCCCTATCCTCATCTTCAGCCATGGAGGCAGGACTTTTTCTTGCAGGTTGTATATAACCCTGAGTGTCAGGCAGGCTTGTGGTCGGAGAAGTATAGATCTTCATGGGGATACACTAGCAGAACCACTGAATCTCTCACAATTCTCATAATCTGTTATTAAATTTAGATTCCATTTTGTGTGTATTTCACAAGGTTTTGGATTTCCGCCTTGATGAATGTTGCATCTAACAACATAACATCTGTTACCACACTGCTGAGCAAAAGGTGGTACAAATTTTGAGTCATTGACCACTTCAGGATGAATCATCTACCAACAAGAAACACCTCTCTGGGCTTCAGGTACTCCGCAGCCTCTGTTTTACTGAGATTCAGTCTGTTTCCAGATGTCCTCTGAATATTTGCAGTGACAAAAGTATGTGCATGAAGCATGTGGAAAAATACCTCTTATACAAATGGAAAAGAAGAGAAAGATCCTACTCAGAAAACCTCTGGACAATAATACCTATTGATGTCTCTCCACTAAAAGAGAGATACCAGATACTGTTTTATCTGTTGCAACATGGTAAAATACAGGTAGCGATAAGCTGACTTTTCTATTCATGGTTGCAATTTCTGTAGCACACCTTTTATAACTGAAAGAAAAGAAAGAGTATTTATTTTAATTTACACTTTTCAGAAACAGGATTGTTTAAATCAGCAGTAAAATTAATGGCCTAGTATTGCAGCTACTGGGTAGAGAATCATGTTAAATTGCATGGGAGTTTTCAGATTGCAGCTGAATAATTTCATTTTGGATTGATTCTGATACGTTTTCTCCTTGTAAATATTTCATTCTATGTACAAAAAAAGGTGATGATATTCTAGATAATTCCAACACTTGAGAAAAAATACAACCTTCCTTGCTTTTTTTAGGATGCTGTACCTTTCATTAATAAAAACATTCTAATATCTCAACACTAAATATTACAGACATTACATAAAAATTAGAAATATTATGTCTATTTCTGTGACTATACGCTTGCAGGGATTTTTTTTTCTTTTGTATATTACATTGCCTGTTAAACCCTTGCATCACTGAAGAGCCTAAAATAGTACTTTAACATATATAAGGACCAAATCTTTTCCTTCTCTGTTGAACAGTTCATAGTTGGACTTGGGGTTTTTGGTAGTTCTTGGAAATTAGTTACATAAGAAGACACAGTTTATGAGTGCTGCTAGGATGGCAGCAAATGTTTAACCTCACTTACTTTTCCGTGTTATTTTTACCTAAATTTGTGAGTCAAATACTTATTACTACAACAGCATGAGATTGCACCAAAGGTATTTAATTGCTTAACACACCTGGAAACTTCACTGCAATTGGTCGAGGTTGTCAGTGACTTAAAATATTGTGGGAATTAACATCTGCTGGTAAAATTATATGGGAAATAATGCATTTATTTATTTTGATGAAAATTGCAAGAATTAAAATTAATTGTCACTGATTCTCTCACTGCGACATTTTCTGAAGCAGCCTCTGTACTCAGTCCAAAGAACTATTTCATATTTTTTGGTATATAAATTATTAAAATGTACTTTGATATTTTATTTCATTTTAGAAAACCACAGCCACCAAACGGGACGAACCCTGATGCTCTTCGGGACATGTAAGACTCAGCACACAGAAGCAAAAGAACGGTTTTTAATTTCCTCTGTCATAGAATCATAGAATAGTTAGGGTTAGAAAGGACCTTAAGGTCATCTAGTTCCAACCCCCCTGCCATGGGAAGGGACACCTCCCACTAAACCATATCACCCAAGGCTATGTCCAACCTGGCCTT
>JAOEHY010042564.1:0-13583 GCA_025447955.1 Psilopsiagon aurifrons | reverse complement strand
ACCAGGCTGCGCGGGGGCCTCGAGCGGCCACTGTCGCCCGTGCAGGAAAGGAGGCCCTAACCCAGGAAGGGGGGAAACAGTAACAAAAAAAAGCCAACAAAAAAAAAGAGGAAGAGGACAATTAAAAGCAAGGGTCTGCCTCATAAACCAGATGTCCCCACCAAGAACCGCTCTGCAGTTCTGTGGGGGGCTAACCAGGGAACGCACATCTTACCACATGAACAGCCAGCTGATGTGCCTGTGAAGAAGGTCACTACTGGTGCTGCCAGGAAAAAATGGTGGGTCATACTAGTAGAGGACTCTACTTTGAAAGGCACAGAGGCGCCCATCTGTCAGCCTGACCCAGTCTCAAGGGAGGTGTGTTGCCTTCCAGGGGCTCGGATCAGAGATGTTGCAGAGAAGCTGCCTGCTCTAGTCGGTCCCACTGACTATTATCCACTTCTAGTGACCCATGTGGGTGCTACTGATATAGAGAGCAGTAGGAGAACATAAAGGAGGACTACAGAGCTCTGGGAGAGGTGGGGCTCTGGAGCTCAGATTGTCTCTTCCTCGATTCTCCAGAATAAAGGGGAGGACCTTAAAAAGGTGAGGAGGATTGGCCAGGTTAATAAATGGTTAGAAGGGTGGTGCTCTAGTCAGGGGTTCGGGTATTTAGAGTATGGGAATTGATTTGGGAGACCAGGTCTACTGAAGGCTGCTGGAGCTGGTCTGACAGGAGGAAGAACAGTTTTGATAGGAGGCTTGCCAGATTGGTAAAGAAAGTTTTAAACTAGATGTGTTGTGGGAAGGGGGGCATCATTCCATCCCAACATAGTCAGTTGTCACCTCCTGTAATAATGCTCGGGGTGGTGCAGGGATATTTCAGCTGCTCCAGCCAATGAGCCAGCTTCATTTGGAGCTCAGCTCGGATGCCTCTACCCAAATGCCTGTGGTATGGGGAACAAACGAGAAATTAGAAATGTATGCACATCTACCGGGACTTGATATAATAGGGATCACAGAAACATGGTGGAATGGCTCCTATGGCTGGTGTGTTGGAATGGAAGGTTATAGGCTCATTTGAAAAGACAGGCCCAGCAGATGGGGAGGGGGAGTTGCTATTTATTTTAGGGATAGGCTGGAGAATATGGAACTCTGCCTGGGGACAGGTGAACAGTCAATAGAGAGTTTGTGGGTCAGGGTTAAAGGGAGAACAGCTATGGGGGACATTACTGTGGGGATCTGTTACAGGCTGCCTGATCAAGAGGACTCTGTGGATGAAATGCTTTATAAACAGGTAGGAACAGCCTGATGCTCACAGGCCCTTGTCCTCATGGGGGACTTCAACCACCCTAATATCTGTTGGAGGTTTGGTACAGCCCTGCACAAGCAATCCAGGAGGTTCCTTGATTGTGTGGAAGACAACTTCTTTCTGCCAGTAATAGAGGAGCCGATAAGGAGAGGTGCCATGCTCGACCTCGTGCTCAACAACAGGGAAGGGCTGGTTGGAAATGTGATGCTCCAGGGCAGCCTTGGTTGTAGCAATCATGATATGGTCGAATTTGAGATCCTCAAGACAGTGAGAAGAGCATGCAGCAAGCTCACTGCCCAGGACCTCAAGAGAGCAGACTTTGGCCTCTTCAGGAACTTGCTTAGTAAGGTTCCATGGGATATAGCCCTAGAGGGTAGGGAGGCCCAAGACTGCTGGTTGGTATGCAAGGATCACCTACTGCAAGCTTAGGAGTGTTGCATCCCAACTAGAAGGAAGCGCAGCAGGAGGGGCAGGAGACCTCCTTGGATGGATAAGGAGCTGCTGAGGACCTATTTGGATGGATAAGGAGCTGCTCAGGAAACTTAGAGGGGAAATAAGAGGCTTATAAAAGGTGGAATCAAGGACAGGTGGCATGGGAAGAATACAGGGATGTTGTCCAGGAAGCTAGGGACCAGGTTAGGAAAGGTAAGGCCCAGTTAGTATTAAACTTGGCTAGGGATGTGGAAGATAACAGGAAGGGATTCTATAGGTACATTGCAAATAAAAGACAGGCTAGGGACAACGTGGGCCCCCTCTAGAAGCTATCGGGAGAACTGGCTACCCTGGATTTGGAGAAGGTTGAGGTTCTTAGTGACTTCTTTGCCTCAGTCTTCACTGACAAATGCTCTGACCACACCACCCAAGTCTTGGAAGGCAGACACAGGGACAATGAGAATGAAGACCCTGGGCCCGCTGTAGGAGAGGATCTGTTTCGAGACCATCTTAAGAACCCGAATGTGCACAAGTCCATGGGATATGATGAAATCCATCCTGAAGGGCCCTGAAGGAGCTGGTGAATGAAGTTGCTAAGCCACTGTCCATCATATTTGAAAAATCATGGGAGTCAGATGAAGCTCCTGACGACAGGAAAATGGGAAATATAACCCCCATTTTCAAGAAGGGGAAAATGGATGAGCCAGGGAACTACAGACCAGTCAGCCTCACCTCTGTGCCTGGAAAAATCTTGGACCAGATTCTCCTGGGAGGCATGCTGAGGTACATGAAGAACAACAAGGTGCTTGATGACAGCGAGCATGGCTTCACTAAGGGGAGATCCCGCCTGACCAATTTGGTGGCCTTCTATGGTGGGGCTATGGAACTGATGGGCATGGGTTGAGCAGTTGATGTCATCTACCGGGACTTGTGCAAAGCATTTGATGCTGTCATAGAATCATATGATAGGGTTGGAAAGGTCCTTATGATCATCTAGTTCCAACCCCCCTGCCATTGGAAGGCACACCTCACACGAAACCATGTCACCCAAGGCTCTGTCCAATCCGGCCTTGAACACTGCCAGGAATGGAGCATTCACAACTTGGGCAACCCATTCCAGTGCCTCACCAACCTCACAGTAAAGAACTTCCTCCTTATATCCAATCTAAACTTCCCATATTTAAGTTTTAACCTGTTGCCCCTTGTCCTATCACTACAGTCCATAATGAGGAGTCCCTCGCTGTCATGTTGATGTCCCGCATGATGTCCTTGTCTCTAAATTGGAGATAAATTAATTTGATAGGTGGACCACTTGGTGGAAAAAGATCTGGCTGGATGGCTGCACTCAAAAGTGTTGTGCTCAATGTCTCAATGTCCAGCTGTAGACCAGTAATTAGTGATGTCCCTAAGGAATTGGTGTTGGGACTGGTTTTGTCATCATCATTGCTGATGACATGGACAGTGGGATTGAGTGTGCTCTCAGCAAGTTTGCCAGTGACTCCAAGATGGGTGGTTCAGTTGATACAATGGAGGGAAGGAATGCCATCCAGAGGGACCTTGACACGCTTGTGAGGTGGGCTGAAGCCAACCTGATGTAGTTTAACCATGCCAAGTGCAAGGTCCTACACCTGGGTTGGAGCAACCTCAGGCACAGCTACAGGTTGGGCAGAGAAGAGATTCAGAGCAGCCCTGCAGAGAAGGACTTGGGGATGTTGGTCAGTGAGTAAATGAACAGGAGCCTGCAGTGTGCTCTTGCAGCCCAGAAAGCCAACCATATCCTGGGCTGCATCCAAAGGAGCACGACTAGCAGGCCAAGGGTGATCCTGCCCCTCTGCTCTCGTGAGTCCTCACTTGCAGTATTGTGTGCAGTTCTGGTGTCCTCAGCATAAAAAGGACATAGAACTGTTGGAACAAGTCCAGAGGAGGGCCAGGAGGATGATCATGGAACTGGAGCACCTCCTGTATGAAGATAGGATGAGAGAGTTGGGGCTGTTCAGCCTGGAGAAGAGAAGGCTGCATGGAGACCTCATAGCAGCCTTCCAATATCTGAAGGGGGCCTATAGGGATGCTGGGGAGGGACTATTCATTAGGGACTGTAGTGATAGGACAAGGGGTAGCGGGTTCAAACAGGGGAAGCTTAAATTGTATATAAGGAGGAGGTTCTTTTCTGTGAGGGTGGTGAGGCACTGGAATGGGTTGCCCAGGGAAGTTGTGTATGCTCCATCCCTTGTGGTGTTCAAGAGCAGGTTGGACAGAGTCTTAGGTGACATGGCTTAGTGTGAGGTGTCCGTACAGGTGGAAGTGGGGTTGGATTTTGGTGATTTTAAGGCCTTTTCCTACTCCTACTATTCTATGGTTCTAAGAGATGTCAAATGGGGAAGTCTCAGTTTGAACAATGCTTCCAAGGGCCAGGGTACAAAAGAACTGATCCGGAGTAACAGATGCTTTCTGATGCCAAGGACTGCCACTGATGTGAAGGCATGCATCAGCAGCAGCTGTTCCTGAGGATTGTACTCTATTTGGGAGTGTTCCAGGTTCAAAGCAATAGAGACAGACACATGCTGCACAAGGTCCTTCCTGAGTCAGAAAACTCATTTGCTATGTTAGCTGGCAAATATAGTTCACTGGGGACACCGAAGTGAACATCAGCCTTTTTGAACTTCATAAACATTGCCTTGCTGTGTTTGATTTGGGAATTAAATTGCATTTGAAGTTAATTTGGAAGATATTGCATATATTCGGAACCCCAGAGCAATGTTTATGGGGGAAAACCCCAACAACCCATCTCTAAAAGGAAAACAGACTCTCAGATGGAATCAACTAAAATAAACTACAAGAATAAGACACAGGGGAAACTAAGCTATTAATAAAGCTATCAATGAAGCTGTCCAAGAGAAAAGTGCTTTTCAGCAGCAGGGAATAACTGAGGTTGTGAAGTTCAAAAACTAGAATATCCTGAGGAGAGTGTGAGAAAGCTGAAACATGTCTAGTAGATATGATGAGAGCAAAACGCTCAATCACCCAAAGAGAAAGTGTGTATGTGGACTCATCTTCAGAGACTGAGTTTGACATTTTTATAATTTGTTGTGCTCTTTCTGAGCATCTGCTGAGACTGCACATCTCGAACATTACTGATGGCAGCTAGTCTAAAGAATGCACTTTCCTGGTGCAACAGTGGAGGGCCATGACATGCAGAAAAAGAAGAGAATCTCTTTTTGGAAACAGTGACCAGTTCTTGCTATTCTTGCCCTTCTCCTGGAGGGCGACGATGAACCGCTCACCCCACAGTCCTGAGCCAGCTCAGGAACCAGCCTGCTGCAGTCTAGGAAGCCCAAGGCAATGGCAGTGTTAATATCTGCTTCTGTCAGAGCCTGCTGGATTACAGCCAAGCCTAAAGGGCAGGATGCTAGACCAGAGGCAAATGTAAAAGGTATCTTTCACTGGAGTGACTATAATGTAACATACACAGCATTGGAAGCAACCAGAGTGTCAGATTTGCATAGTGGATTCTGCAGCACAGATACTTGTACAACAGATGTTTGTTACAGGCTTATATACAATGTAAAGATGCCTCCACCTATGATACCAGTTATTGCTGTTTCAGTAGGTTATTATACAATTCTGAACGTGGTCGAATTATGTGAGTCTTGCATACTGTCTGAATGGTTTTCCTACAGCAGGTTCCATTTTTCTTTAATGTACCTCAAAACATAGTTTCCTGCTTATGTTTCATGAAGTAAACTCCTGATAACTGCAGCCTACTAAAGTCGTTATTCCATCCTCATATTTCCGGGCCTTTGACATTTCAGCCTACCCAGCAATGGTTCCTTAACAGGATGTACTTATATATTCATATTTCAGCTACTTGTTATTAACTTCTAATTCTAGTAATGCCCTGGTCCATCATCAGAACGGCTTACTTATAAGCATTTGGTTCTGTCCAGGTTACAAAACTCTTCTACAAGAGAAAAGGCTCCTTAGGGGCAGAGCTGAGAGCTAGGGTGGAAACTGCTCCAGCTGCCTTGGTTGTGAGTCATCCCTGTAAGTACATTAACTTCTTGAAGCTGTGTTGACTCTTCCGTGCAATTTAATAACATGATGATGACTATAGAAGAGTGTTTTCTCTGCATATACTCCTTATTGAGGCTATTAGGACAAAATACAATAGGGGCCCAGATAAAATCATAAGGCTAGACCTTCAGATGATGAACATCAGTGTGGCAGTGGTAAAGTTCATCTATTTACTGCAGTAGAAGAATTACCTTTCTAATGATATTATAAGATTCCTATTATTCTAAGATAAATTCATAGCTGACTGTTCATTCTGTATGAGATTATATTTTTTGTATAACAATACAAAGATATTTAATTGCTAATTTTAGTCTCTTTTATACATTTATTGCTACCATATGGTTTGAGACAGAAAGTCAGCCTGAGGAAACACACTTCTCAGTTTGATTTCAAATACTATAGATGTAGTTTGTTCTTTATGTTCTATGCAGAAATAGTTATCTGGTTAATGACCCAAGCCACTGCACAGTGAGTGCGCCGCAGCTGAATGTTTAGAAATACTTCAGGAAAATTCTTGCTCCCCCTGCAGTCTAAGGAAGCTTCTGCAGTGAATTTAAAAAGGAACAGAGATGTGCATTTCTGCTGTGGATGCCATAAAATGTGCTTGATGTTTGTGTCTGTTTGCTTTGCTTTGCCTTGTCACTGCTTACTTAAGAAAGAAACTAGATTAACATTTTAACATCAAATTATCTCTCAGATATCTCTGCTTGCTATCTTTGTTTGCTGTACTTTTGTAAACAAGATAAACAGTGAGTAAACAGAAAAACCGACTTCCATGGTGCATTCTGTACAAAGTTCTCAGACGATTAATGGTGGAGCATGTGAGTCTGCTAAGACAAAAGAGGACAGACGGTATTAAAAAATCTCAGATGACTTTTTTTCTAATTAATGTTTTAAAGTAAGATGTGAACTTTGAAAATAAATGGTAGTAACACTAAATAATTGTAATTGTTAAATTTGTAACATATATGTAAAAACAAATACCTTTTTCATATAATAATAAAATGATAACAAAATATACATCAGAAGAGCATACCGGAATAAATGGTTGAATGCTATAATTTTCATAGAATAACTTAGGTTGTGAGGGAACTCAGAAGGTCATCCTATTACGGTCTTCTAAGATTACAACCCCTGCTTTTTTCCCCCTAGGGAAATGTTACGCTATTCCTTAAGTCCCCGGGGGACACAGCATCCAAATAAAAGGATTTTTTTCCATATCTTCTCTCAGAAGGACTGATTAATATTTTCTTTTTGCCTCTTCCTCTTTAAAATCTTGTAATAATTAGAAGCCTGCTCTAAAACAAAGAACTTTTCTATGGCTGAAATGCTATGTTTTTCTTAGGCATGTCAGCAGAATGTTTTACTGTTTATCATTTTGACAACTGAGGCAGTGTATGTGAAACAGGTGATCCCATATAACAAAACATATTTCTCATGACAGCTTACTGGGCAGAAAAGGGGGGATTTAGGATTTATATAACAGAACTAAGCGCTGAACATTTCAGAGGCTTCAAAGTCAGTTCAGAGCCATATATTTTGGCAAATAAAGGAGAGATTTTTCCATCAAAATGGATTAACTCTGAGAACTTATTTTTAGCTTGGAATATTAGCTTTTCTCCTGGCCAGTTCCAGAAAGTTTGAAGATCAGATTTATACAGTTATACAGAAAATACCTCCAGAAAGAAATACCCTGCACACTACCTTTTGGCTTTGCAAAAAGCCCTCATTGGTTAAACTTTAAACAGCCAGCCTGCCGAAGAAATATTTTCTGCAATCACTCATTGAAGAAGGGGCTGTTGTGGAAGAAAGGTGAGAAGCTATTTTCCCTGGATGTGTTGTGTCCTTTGGCACATAGAGTGGCTGGTGGGTTGATATTGTATTTGTTGCGTGATCGTTCTGTCTCCTTTGATGATTTGAGTTCAGAGACTGCCTTGTTTATAACAAATTTCAGTGGCCATGGGAAAATTTATTCTACAATTTTGTGAGCAATGATCAGTTCATTCACCTCAGGAAGCAAAGAATAAGGAACTGAAATGTGCTCTTTTGAAGAAGCAGTTCAAGGGTGGAGTGTCCATTTCTTAGCAGATCTTATAAAGTATTTCTTATCTCACTAGTGCAAATCTCAAAAGGCCCAAACTCTCATCTTTGTGCTTTTAAACATGAGCTATGCCACCTGCAACAGGCAAATCAAATAAGCTGTGGTTGTGGGCCTGAAGGCTGAAGATGTGAAAAAATCCAAACAAACCAACCCTAAAAGGATAATTTTTCCAGTCTGTAGGTAAAGGAGCTTATCAATTCCCAAATTGTTTCACAACAATAATTTTTTCTAGAGGACAAGGCAAAGTTCCCTCTCCCCTGCATTACAGAGACCCCCAGTGATCCTTATTTTAGGCTAGTGTTCATTGCATTAGCAAACATTTCAGTATTTAAGAGGAAGATCCAACCTGCTAATCATAAGAAATTCAGTTTACCAGTGAAATCAGCAAAGGGCATAACTTAGACACTTTGAGGTAGGTCCTCTCCCTCTTCCTCTCCTTCTTCCTCTCCTCTTCTGTCCCCCCTATTTCATGAGACTGTGTCTTACCAGTACAGACTGGATCAATGTGTTGCTGCCAGGGTTGTGAATCAGAGTGCTGGTAGGTTTTCCTCTTTCCTGGGCTTCTCTAAGAGGTGATATTTGATGGGAAGTGCTGTGCAATCAGTTCATCCCAGAGGTCACATTGCTTGGTGGGAAAGTAAGCATCAGAATGGCTGAAGTTGTATCTCTCTTCTATCCTCTCCTTAGCCACAGCTGAAAGGCAGCAAGGCTGTGACCAAGCAGCTTCTGCTCTTCAGAAGACCTTATACTTCACGCTGGAGATGCAACTGGGTCTATGGAGAAGTTGTGGGAGGCAGCTGGGGAGATATGGAGATATGGTCCCTCCCAGACTTTTCTTTAGAAGGATGTAGCTGATTCAAACTCAGTTAAACTTCAGTTAAAAAACAAAAAGTCCAACCCTTCAGGGTGGTCATCAGAGACCACATCTTCTGTTTAGACCTCTGACCTTAGCAGTCATACTCTAAAACTCCCCAGGGCTACCAGAGAATATTATGTACAATAAAACCACTTTCCTCTGCAGTCTGGACTCTGTGAGTGATAAGAAAACAACCTCCTTTTAGGGCAGCAAGCAGCCTTAATCCTGAGTTTTGCCTTGGTATAATAATATGGGGTTCAAAGTACTGCGTTATGGTACATGGCTAGACGCAAATTTCTGTGACCATTGACTGCATTATGTGTCACATATGGGTGAGTCAAGTGTGTTGTGAAATATTTCCTGGTTACTTGCAACAGTAAGTCCATAGCAGAATATGAATTATGCTGTGATGCCAAGTGCTCTTTATCTTATCACAGCATCTGGGTGTGTACAATTATTTTACAAACTTCTATGATTTTGTTTTCCCTTGGCTGACGTAGTGTGAATGTCTCCTCAGTTTGATGGTGATGCAGATGCTATAGGGGCACTGTAACTTTTAAGTTACAATTTCTGTGTTGTAAATAATGGTGTAAGTAAAACTGAGCAGTTTGGTGTGATATGAGACAAAAAAAAAAAAAAAAAAATAGAAATGGCTCAAATACTAAACATCTCTAATTTTGATGATTTATTGAGTTCTTTCCTAATAAATAGCCTTGTCAAGTCACTAAAGATGCCAACTAACCCAAAACAAAAAAATAAATACAGAACCCCCCCCCAAAAAATCAACTTTGCCTGACAGCACAGGCAAGGCATTTTTCAGCATTTCTAAAATGCCCAGAAAGATATGAACACTCCTTAATACTGACTTAGGAGTGAAACTTCTCATTTTAGAGAGGCTATTCCTACTCTCCCTAGTTTCATTGTTGCTTTTTAAAAACAAGCAAGCAAACAAACATGACCTCATGTCATTTACATTGTCCTAGACTCCAAGTTTCTTACCTCTTTCTGGTTTTCAGAAATTTCTCTGTGTTTTTGGGATTCTCAATACCAGCATTTAGCCTTCTTCCAGTAATATCTTCTATTACGGAAATGTAATTACTTGGCCTGTGGCTGCCTTCTTTGGTTAGCTTCCTCTTAGTTTCCAGTTTTACATAGTAGTTACTGAAATCAATTGAATTTGTTTGCCTTTTGTGTAACCAAATCTGTGACATTGTCTTGTTTTTCTGAAAGTGTTACATAAACTAGTATTAAGTGATTCTACAAGTTGAGAAAATTAGTAATGTAATATTTACAGATCTGTTTCAGACACAGCAGATGTTGGCAGTGTTCGCAATATAACCGAAATTATCAAGTATCAAAAGCTACCTTGAGCAAAAAAAAGTCTTTCTTTACCTTTTGTTTCTATTCTTCCACTTTGTGGTTATTCTATTACCTCTTTGTCTAGTTTCATATCCAGCTTTTATCTATTGTGTCGTGCTTACAGCCACATATTTGTGTAAAGTATTGATATATTTTCGCACATTCTACGTTGCAGTAGCAACAAACATTCACAGAAAAATATTTGTTTTATTTTGTACCAATTATTCTATTTTCTTTTTATTTTCTTCTTCCTATTTAGAGTCACAGACCAGCTGAGGCAGGAAGGCACCTGTGAAGATCATCTGATCAGAACAGAGTCAGTAAGAGCAGGTTGCTCAGAGCTGTGTCCAGTTGTGGTTTGAGTATCTTCAAGGATGGAGACTCCACAGCCTCTCTGAGCAATCTGTTCCTGTGCTGGATCACCTTTGCGGTAAAAAGTGTCTCATATATCATGAAATTTCTCGTATTTCAGTTTGTGCCCATTACCTCTCATCCTGTCACTGGGCAACACTGAGGAGAGCCTGACTCTATTGTCTGTACTCTCCCCATCAGGTATTTATGCACATTGATAAATCCCACTGAGCCTTCTCTTCTCCCAGCTGAGCAATCCCAGCTGTCTCTGCTTTTCCTCCAGATGTGCTCCAGATGTGTATCACCAGGGACGAGCAGAGGAGAAGCATCAACTTTCTCAATCTGCTGGCAATGCTCTGCCTAATGCAGCACAAGTTGATATTGGCCTTCCTTCTGCAGGGACACACTGGAGTCTCGTAATTGCATTTTTTTAAAATATAAAATGGGGTACCTTATTCCTAAATCCTTTATTGTTTCTGTCCCAGTGCTCCTGAATATGTATATATATCTTCAATAAATTCTCCAAGGACTACATCAAAAATGCACTTTTAATTACTCCACTGAGTCCCACCTTTAAGCAGATGTATTTATTTTCAGAAATCACTCTAGATTTTTCTGAAATTGTTTTCCTATTAATGTAACTAAATAACCTTTTGCCCCAGTTTTCCTTGCAAAATCTCAGTTTCAGCCTCCATCTGAAAAAGCTTCCTTGGTTCTCTGTGACTGTATAATTAATTGATTTAATGTCTTCCAGCCTCTTACCAGCAATCCTATCTTTCAAAAAATCAACTTGGCAGCTCTTAATATTCAATCTGCTTTTCAGAAACTTGTCCATGGTACCATTCCTCCCTCTACGCCCTCGGTCAGGTCTCACATCCCTGGATATTTCTTCAGCAGCAAACTGCAGTGAGCATTGTTTCTTTGTTAGTGGATGGAACTGTCAATATGTCTGCAGTCATTCCAGCCTGTCATATTTGCTGCTTTTCCTTTTTCATTTGTTCATGGCATGGTTGCCCAGGAATACCTAACTCAAACAAAAGCACAGGCAGTGGTTTGTTAGCATCTGGTTTTTATGTAAATGCAGGAGAATTTTCTATCATTATCTTGTTAAAAGTACTCAGCAGATCCACTGCTTTGTCTGTTGCTACTTCCGGGTTTCCACAGTCATCTTCATTGTAAACTTCCTAAAGGCTGTGCCTTAATTTGGAGATAATTTTCAATTGAATTTGTTGATTGCTGGAAAGGTGAAAGAATAAGAAGTGGAGGATGTGGAAATTTGAGGCAAGCTAAGAGACAGTACCTGAGAAAAAGATACATGAAATTCAGCCAGTCGCCACTGGATGGCTCTAAATAGAAATTACATTCTGTCAATGCACCTATGCTAACCCGAAACTCTAGTACCCTTTGGGTTTCTGCAATTGCTGTGGTATTTTGATGCACTATCAAAACAAATTCCTTCTTAGAAGTCTGACTTCCTTTAGTTTTATTATGTTACACTGTGGCATAGTAAAAAACTAAAAAAGAAGTAAAATCTTCCCTATTGCCCAATCTTGTTTTTCAGTTAAAGCTTTTTGCCTGATCGTAAAGTGTCATCACTAGTGACTAGTTGTCACTGAACCAAGAAGTACGTTAGCAGTGTGACACATGATTTATTTTTAACAAAGACTCAATGCAAGCATTGCAATTAGGGAATGTATCATATGGCAGGATTTTATACAGGTAGGCAGTGTTCCAGCCAATCTGTATTGCCTTTGGAAATAGCATTTGAAACTTTCATAATGTAATTAACTATTTCCTCCTTTGGAATGACACAGAAAATCTTGGTTTATCCCAGAGAGTCTGTCTAGCCAGAGTGGGAATATGACAGAAAGCCAGGGAGAAAACTGCCAATATTGTACTGAGCTAGTCCCGCAGATATGAGGACTCTAACCTTCCTTGTTCTCAAGGTGCACACAGATGGAACAAGCTTCACCTCTCATCAGCTGAGATTTTCTGAGGCTTAGAGCTTATTGAATCTGGAGACCTGCTGAGAAGGGAATCCAGAGCTCACACTGTGGCAAAAAAGCGGAAAAAGGTTCTTGAGGGAAAGAAAGCCAAGCTCTGGCAACACTGGTAACACAACTTCAGACTCTGCCACACTCTTCCAGGGATGGTGCTGTGGACTGAAGGAGTCTCTGCTGTAGACAATACTCCTTCAATAAAAGGGGAGCTACATTCCAAGCAGCAAAACTATTTCCTCACAGATCTACTGGTTAGTCTTATTAATCCAATGCTATGCCTTTCTATCTGATGAATAGGATGTAATTAACTGCTGCTTAATTAAGTGAGCATATGTGAGTAATCATTTCATACTTGTGAAGCAAAGAGTGCATTACAGCATCGCTGTGTAGGAAGTGATGTGGTATAGAGGCTCACACACTTTTTTATTCTGCAGGAAGTGCTTTGAAATACAGGGATATGGAATGACCGATTTATTTGTTACCTGAAATACTGATTTTGATCATACCTTTTTGCTACTCACGCTCAGGTTTACAGGTGAAAAACAATAAGAATTTTTTTTCACATTGCTGAAATGATTTACATGAATTTCAAACATTTAAAGAAGTTTTCACTGTTTGAAAAATGATCTTGTTCAGCATCTTAGCTGATAATATGGACAATAGAATTGAGTACACCCTCAGCAAGTATACCAATGACACTAAGTTATGTGATTCAGTTGATACACTGGAGAGAAGGCATGCCATCCAGAGGGACCTTGACATGCTTGAGAGGTAGGCCAATGCCAACCTTATGAAGTTTAACGAAGCCAAGTGCAAGGTCCTACACTTGGGTTGGGGCAATCCCAGGCACAGCCACATGTTGGGCAGAGAACAGATAGAGAGCAGTGCTGCGAAGAAGGACTTGGAGGTGTTGGCTGATGAGAAACTGAACATGAGCCAGCTTCAGTGAGTGCTTGCAGCCCAAAAAGGCAACCGTATCCTGGGCTGCACCAAAAGGAGCGTTGACCAGCAGGTTGAAGGAGGTGCCTCTACTCTGCTCTTGTGCGACCTCACTTGGAGTACTGCGTGCAGTTCTGGTGTCCTCAACATAAAAAGGACATGGAACTCTTGGAACAAGTCCAG
>JAOEHY010042562.1:4045-45197 GCA_025447955.1 Psilopsiagon aurifrons | reverse complement strand
ATGGAATGAGCCCCCCCTCCCTCAACACATCTTCTTTAAAGCATTCTTGACCAGTCTGGGAAGCCTCCTACCAAAACCGCTCTTCCCCTTCTTTGTCAGACCAGCTCCACCATCCCCCAGTAGACCTGGCCTACTAAATCCAGTCCCATGTTCAGGATACCCAAACCCCTGACTATGGCACCACCCTTCTATCCATGTATTATCCTGGCCAACCCTCCTAGCCTTTTTAAGGTCCTCCGCAGTATCCTGGAGAATTGATGAAAAGACAATCTGAGCTCCAGAGCCCCTGACCACCTCTCCCATGGCTCTGTAGTCCTTCTTTATGCTTTCCAGTCTACTGCTATCTATATCACTAGCACCCACATGGATCACTAGAAGTGGGTAATAGTTAGTGGGACTTACTAGAGCAGGCAACCTTTCTGCAGCTCCCTGATCTGTGCCCCTGGTAGGCAGTCCCAGTGGTTTGACAACTTTGATTTTGTTCAGTTATGGAAAAGCAAAATTAATTCCTAGTTCCATGTGATAGCATTCCTCTGCAAGGAAATAATGCATCTTTGACCAGTACCATGTTAAAGGAACTCACACAGATATAGTGGGCTGACTTCTACTAATTTTACTGAAGACTGGAAAACCAGAACAGTTCAAACATGATATGTATGTAATTGGAGATTCTTGGCACAGCAGCTTCAATGGAATGTCTGTAGATTGCTGGCAGCATACTATGTGTTAAGGCATGCTGAGTTTCCTAATCTCGGCTCTGTCCACCTCTGGAGTAAAGGCAGCACAAAAATAACAGTTGAGGAAGAAGAAAGAATTAGAAAGCATCAGATGCTTCTAGCATGAGAAGAGGCTGAAATGGCTCGATATTTTTAGTAATATCAAGTTGGGGTTGTAGAGACACGATGTGCTCGCATGGGAGGAACACATTCACTCTTTTTGTATGGCAATGGTGCTAGATCAGGTTAGCTTCATTATCATGGGGATTTTTGCTTCCTGATCCATTGGAGCTGGATCTGGTGGCCATGGGACTGATGAGTTCCTTCCTGTCCCAGTCCAGCAGAGCCAGACTGCTGCTATTCCCGTTTGCAATTTCAATCATTAGTGAGGTTGAGTGTATTTCCCCATGAGGATGAATATGTTTCCCCAGAAGGTATCCTCATGCACAGACACATATTGGCTGGCCACAGAAGTCACCAGAGATGCTAGTGCTTTGACCAACATGAAAATAAACTGCAATCACAAGACCACAAACCACATAGGCAACCCCAGCCTGTTCCTCCTTGTTTGCTTATTGGGCACATACATGCACTGAAATGCTATGGGTCTCTCCAAAAGCTGTTGTTTGATGCTTGCTGTACCTAGAAACTGCCTTACAGGTCCTGGTCTCTTTCAGCTGCTGATCCCAAGACTCTTGAGCCCTCAGGCTTATTGTTCCACCTTGGTGGCTGGCATACAGGCTGTGTACCTTGCTTAGTGTCCAGTCTGACTTGGAGATTGCTAGGGCTCACCTACAAGGGCTTAGAAGAAAGAACCCATTCGCACAGTAGGTAGGTAGGTAGGAAAGCGGATTTAGTAAGAATAGAGGAGAGATTACAGTGATCATGCACAAGGCTCTGTTAGACAAGTGTACTGCCCAGCAGCTGACTTTTGTGTAACTGGCTTCTTTCTCCCCTACTACCCTCTGCTCACCCATGCTTCTGTTTCTAGGTTTGCTCCAGTTTCTGGAGTAAAGGAAGGAGCACCTGATGCTTGAGTAATGTTGGTGAACTGAGCAAACTACAGAGCTCCTGTATTTTTCTTAACAGAACTTATTTCCACATGGAATTCTTATTTATTCTGCTTGGCCAAGCAATCTGTCCTGATGAATGATGCCATTTCTGTGTTTGAGAGCTGGGATAGACTTAGTCCAGTGTCTGTTATATCACGCAGCTGGCCAGTGGTAGTCAGGGGCATCCATGCCAACATGACCTCCAGATTGACCAAACTTCTTGTTGCTGGCAGTGTTCCCCTGGACAAAGCAGTTGCTGTGGTTTCTTCCTTCTCATTGCCCCCTCACCCTATTTTTTATCAATATGCTTTGCAGAAATGAACTTATGTGACTTCTAGATGTTTCCTGATACAGAGAGCATCTTCCACAGAGAGTCTTGTTTGAGTAAAGGGAGCAGAAAGAGGCTTAGTCTATATCAGTAATCAAAAATTAATCATGGTATCAGTATATGGTGGTAAAATCTTATAGGGAGATGTGAAGCAAATTCTGTTGTTTGTTTATCATGTAGCCTTCTTTCCTAGAAATGTGAGTAATCCCTTATATGGATCTGCAAGGTCAGAAAATGGCCTAGTAACACTGTAAACTAGAAGGCATCCATGCCTGTAAAATAATGATCCTTTTCTCAGACATTTACAAGCATTTACTAGTAATATCTCATGATGACCCTTTGAGATGCTCTCATTTGTGCTTTACAGAATGGGAAGCAGGTAAGAGAATACGAAAGAGTGGAGAAAGGAGAGACTGAAATCTGTGAAATCCTGTATGTGCCTGTTCTATCTTTCTAAGACAATGACCTTCCCTATGTCCTTCACAGAAATACTGTGTCGTTTTACTTGTATCTTTAGTGTTTCATTCAACATAGTGTAATGGTAAGACCATGAGTAGTGCCACAGTACAGGCAGGCTAGCTATTAATTTACACAAGGTATATCTAATTTATTAATCTGTAAATACTATGCAAATATATGCATGACAAGAAATTAATCAATGCCTGTCACTTATTCTTTCAGTCTGCATGCTTTTATGAGTACAAATTTGACATTAATACCAGTTTGTAGGAAGGTCCTTGCTGAGAAAGCAACAATTTGCACTGATGTGCAAATGACTCTCATGCTCTGAAAGAGAGCTTTTAAAACCAGTGGGCGTAAACTGGACCTGCTGTCCCTTGAGTGCCAATTTGTAGGTGATCTTAGATCCATTCATTATTCAAATTATTTAAGTATTAAATTCTAATGGCTTGCTTTAAGTTTTTAAATGGTGGGATTTTGAGGCCTGGGACTGGAGCACAAAACTGAGGGTAAGAAACATCATTGAGCTTACCACTTCTCAGGCCAACTATCATTAAAGTACCACTGTGCTTTCAGTGCACCTGAGAGGTTAACAGTGTTAGCCTCAGATGGATGTCTGAAAGGTAAAAGATATGACAATGCTCTTACTGTGTAAAGTTTGCAAATGAAAGAACTCCAGTAACATCCTCTTTATGTGAAGAATGAAGTCCTCTCCCACATTCATATTCAACTCAGCAGCTGCTCTCCTGCGACTGCAACGTGTGGTGAGTCGAACACATATCACTCTGCTACTTGGTACAGGAATACATCCTGTCTCACCTTATGGAGCCAGGGGGTTCTCAGCGTTTCTCAAGAGTTGGTCTGTACTCAGAACTAAAACTCTTAGCTTGACGTTGGAGAGCAAACTCTTATGAATTTACTTTTCCTAGGTAGAAGAAGGTAGTCTCCTAAACTCAAGAAGAATTACTTAGATAATTCACTGGTATGTGCAGGAAGGGAAAGGAACATAGTGTTCTCCTTTGATCAACAAGAAAAGGTAAACAGCCTTTTAGAAAGACATAGAGACATGAGTGAATCCTAAACAGAGCTTTATGGATAAATAGAAGGTCCAAAGGTTGAAAGATGGTGCAGAACAGAAGACAGTGACAAGCTTCTTACAGTACTGGGTAGAAAGAATATATAAGATAGCACACATAAACGGAAATGAGAGATACAGACTAGAAATAAACAAATAAAAAAATTAGAATAATAAAAATAACAAAATAAGAATGAAACATAAATAATTATAAATAAAAGGGAAATAAAAGTGCTAAGTTAATGACTGTACTCAATGATCTTAAAGATCTTTTCCAACCTAAATGATTTGCCCAGAAAGCCAACTGTATCCTGGGCTGCACCAAAAGGAGCATGACCAGCAGGTCGTAGGAGATGATCCAGCCCCTCTACTCTGCTCTCGTGAGATCTCACTTAGAGGATTGTGTGCAGTTCTGGTGTCCTCAACAAAAAAATGACGTGGAGCTGTTGGAACAAGTCCAAAGGAGGGCCATGAGGATGATCAGGGGACTGGAGCACCACCCATATGAAGACAGGTTGAGGAAGTTGGGGCTGTTCAGCCTGGAGAAGTCTGTGTGGAGGCCTCATAACAGCCTTCCAGTATCTGAAGGGGGATATAGGGAAGCTGGGGAGGGATTCTTCATTAGGCACTGCAGTGATAGGACAAGGGGCAATGGGCTCAAACCCAAACAGAAGTTTAGATTGGATATGAGGAAGATATTCTTTACTGTGAGGGTGGTGAGGCACTGGAATGGGTTGCCCAGTGAAGTTGTGAATGCTCCATCACTGGCGGTGTTGAAGACCAGGTTGGACAGATCCTTGGGTGACATGGTTTAGTGTGAGGTGTCCCTGCCCATGGCAGGGGAGTTGGAACTAGATGATCTTAAGGTCCTTTCCAACCCTATCCTATGATTCTTTGATTCTATGTTTCTATGCATCCATTAACTCATGCCAGATAGGAAGTCCTCCTATAACTATATACTATAACTATATAACTGTAGATTCTACAAGAAATCCCCCACATTTTTGGAAGCACTGCCTGTTGCTGCTGGGAGGTAAACATGGATATGGACTTCTAGGAGAAAATATGTTTGAGATTCTATCTCACTCTTTGTTGCGTAGCTTTGTGCATTTCACTGTTTTCAGAATGCCTGATGATTTCTTGATACAGGGTGGGGCACTGAGAATCAGTGGCCTTTGTCAGAGCAATAGTATCATTGTTTTGGTGGAAGTAACTATAGCATTTTTATTACTGATACATTGTTAAAACAGACATTTTCCATGTCTGAATGTGCCTGAGTTCAAGCAGGGTCTGATACATGTTTTGTGTGAGAAAATTAATGTTTTTTTCTAGATAGGTGTTTGTAGTGGAAATCTGCTATAGGAGGCATTGAATTATCTTGCGATAGAAAGAGCATGAGCAGGTTCAAGGTATTCGCTCTTAAGAAAAGTGTGGTTTTATTTCTCTAAGTTGGTTTATCTTCCATTTTTAAACTGTGCTCCTACCTTAGCCATCTTCACATATCCTGAAAGAACCCAGACGAAAAAATGCTCTCCTGGATACTGTGTTCTGGTAATTTTTTGCATTACCATGAGATGGAAATGTCATAAGAAAAGAAAAATCCCTGTTCTTATTCATTTTTTAAAGCAGAGCTTTGAAGACTCCAGAGGTTCATATAAGCATCCGGCTCGAACATCTGCAGGTTTGCATCTCAGACTTCCCTAATGTGATGATCCTATTTCACTACAAATTGGTCTCTGTACTCAGCTGGTTATGGGTTAGTTATATCAGCCTTTTTCTGCTAAGAGTCCCACTTCAGAAATTCTTTCAGAAGTTTTCACACTGAATACATTTGCACCTGTCAGTTCAGAGGAACCTCTCACTGTCTTTCAGGAAGGAAAAGCATCTGAACTAAATGTTGATGGGATTTTATGAGTCATTGAAGCCTAGAGCTGTGTGAAACTGGCTTTAATTTCTAAAAAATCAATAATACTTTTAAGCACTGTGTGCCCCTGATAGTCTTCTTACCCTAGTGGAGAAGCAAATGAACTCAATATAAAAGGTGAAAATAGATTTTCATTCAATTTTAGGCTGAAGTACTGTTTCTGAATATAGCTCTGCTAACAAAGCTCCGTTATTGGGTTTAAGGAAAACAGTTGTGTAACACATTGCAGGCATCTGGGTCTACTACAATGGAAAAAGATAACCTGACTAGGGCTTGGCAGAGAGGAATTATGATTTCAAAATAAAAATGAAGACTTTCTGGAGTTGAATCACTTCCTCATGGGCTGATAATGATATGAAATTTGTTTGGTTTAAATATTTCCATTCTCTTTTTTTCATGTGATGTGCGGGGGCCCTTACATGCCACAAACAGTCTTTTGATGATGTGTGAATCACAGCACAATTTCCGTCCTGCTGTAAGTCTTTTGTGTTAGTCAAAGAAAAGGAATAACAATCTATCCCTGGGTTTGTATTGTCATGTTTAGAGCATTTTGGAAAGCTGCAAAATATCTGGGATAATTGAACTTGAATGAAAAGTTTTCATAGCTTTTTCAGATACTGCAAGCTTTACATGAGAACCCAGTTTAAATAAAAAGATAAAATCTATATAATTGATGTTCTATCCTCCCTTCAATGAAAAATACAGCAAGAAACATACACACATATATATAGATACCACATTTCAGAAATCTGCATTTGTACTGTTCATACCCCAGCTAAAGAAATTCAGCACATTCATGGTGTGCTTCCCTTTTTGAATTTTCCCAACATTGAGAATAAATATCCTTGTGGGCTGCACTCACAGGGTGTTTTTGTCCTTGGCTACCTCCATGGTAGCTTTCAGCCCTTGGTTACACCTCCATTAAATCATCCTTCATGCTTTGATAACAAAACAAGGTTCTCAATTTGCCACGCTTAGTATTTACTTGCTAGTCTGCCAACAGTTTTAACACTTTTAATTGATTTACTACTGATTTTTCATTACCAGAGAAGTGATAAAAGATCACGAATACATGGTACAAGTGAGTTGTGTCTCTCCTGTAGTATGACTTCTAGACACTGCAGAGTATCTCAGTCTGTCTGCCACATGCACATTTGGTAATTAGAATGAGCATGATGCTAATAACAGGATAATTCAATATAAAAGTATAATTTTTCCAAGGTGTTGTGAAGTTTTTAGGATGCGTTTCAGATCTTCAAACTAGTTGACATGAATTAAAGAAGCAGTGAAAAAGAACAAAGCTAAGCATGGTATGTTTTTTTAAAATGATACTTGACTGTCTAATCTCCAAATGTCACAAAAAGAACAATGTAGCTGTAGCAAGATAGAACTTGCATTCGCTGCAGGAAAAATGATGAACAGTTTTGGCTGGAGTCCTGTGAATATATGTTTGCAAAGGAGTCATGGAAATTCAGAACTCACTGGAAGAATCAGAAGATAAACCTGGTTTGGTGCAGAGTTAATTTCATTGCTCCATTAATCTTATTTCTGAGCTTGTTTAACAGAAGCAGATTTGAAATGACTTTGAATTTGTCACGAAGATAATTTTAATTTTATGGGGTGCTTGTACTCAAAAGTAGGCGTTTTGTAGATGAAAGCATATGGTGCTGGAATTCTCCATGTCTGTCGTCAGGACTTGATGATGCCAGCCCACTGCAGCCTTCAGATGTTATTGCACTTTGTAGAGTTTCTGCTTATAAATAAAACACTTGCTTACAGAACTCTCTAAAAGAAACCAGAAAATGTGAAAAACTTGTTACTGGATCACAAAGAGACTAATAACTACTCTCTGCAATACTCACCAGCCTTTAATAACTACTAATGCATAAGAATTTTGACTAAGATTACCTACTTACTCAGGGACATTTAAAAGTACCCAATCAAAAGCATGCAGATAAAATATCAAAAACACTTCCTTTAAGGTGCTAGGATCTGTCTTGCATTAAACTAGCTAGAAAATAGAGATGTGTCTTTTCAAAAACTCCGGGCTTTTTGATATTCAGAGCCTAAGAAGGATTTCTGCATTGCTTCCCCATCTGTTGTTAGCAGGACTAATTTTAATAATGGAAATACTTCATGGACTCTCCAGATCTGATCATTCATCAATGTATTTCTCTTACTGGTTCATTCATATTTTTAACAGTAGTTAAAAACAAAACAAAAAAATCCTCACAGCCATGTCCTTGCCATAATGTCAGACCTTCCTTTTTCCACTGAAGTAGGAAAACGTAGGTAGCTAGCACTGGAGGTGTTGTAGCTTTCTCAGATATGGGGTTGCAAAGCAAATTTATTCTTGCTCATATTTTCTGTAAAAGCTGCCAAAATGTGATGTGTTGGGTAGTTTATTCTGCAGTTCTGTATACTCTATTTTAGTCTCTTCAGGACTATGTAACATGCACATAATATAGTGGCAAGTTTCTGCTATTTAGCTCCTTCAAATAAAAGCAGAGTACTGAGATGCATTAAGTGCATCTGGATTAATCAAAAGAGCATGCTTTATGGATCTGCTTAGTGCTTCATTTGTCAATGAAGAATTCCAGATGCTCAAAGATCTGTAGTGTGTCCAATTTAAAGTTGCTCTTAGGAGAATTTGTTTACTTCTTATATAGGTATTAATCATGGTAAGCTGATTATGGGATGCTTTTCTGTCTTTTCCAGTTATCTAAATCTTACCATTATCACTACCTCTCAGAACTGTAACAAAAGCTACACTCGCAGATCCTGCCATTCATGTGGAGAACTGATTTCACCTGTATCTTCTAATTTTTAAAATCACTATATATTTTTTCTTGATCTATTCTATTAAATGCCAGTAAAATTTTTCATTAATGCTAATACTGCAATACGGGAAATCAGTGACATGATGATTTAAGTGGGAACACTACATGGGTACTTAGTATCCTGTTGAAAAAAGCTCTTATGGAACCTAAATCTGTCTACAACAAAATTTAGTAGATTTTATATTGCAATTGCTATTACCTATTTCAGTTACTAGTATCAGAACAACTGATACAATTATCTGGAAATATGGAGCTATTTAGTTCAGGTACTAAACTGAGAGTATTTGAACACATGATAAGTTTCACTAAAATCTATGAATTCACCAGTTTTCCTATGAACTAGAATCAAATATCAAAGAATTTCAAAATGCTGTTTTGTAAGGTTTAACTTCTATTATTTTTAAAAAGCTTTTATGTATATTATCTTGAAAACAAGAAAATGAAAAAAACTCATATGCAAATACTTTTTCTATAAAGGTAAAAGATCCTCTTTTCTCCTGGCCTAGATATTCTTATGAAAGGATGTCGATTCAACCACAATGAAAAGTCATCTTCTTCTTGGAATAGAACAATTTTTTTCTCAATCTTAACTCTAGCTCTTGTTCTTACTTTTTGTGCTTGTTGGAAACAAGGTCTGAGTAGCAAAGACAACATACATGGCATTTCAGTCATTACTGCTCCTGGCACAGCATAAAGATTAATTTATAAGCATTTACCTACCTGCGTCTGTCTTTAGTGATTTTAATTCATCTTTACTCAAGTGAGATCCTTTATCCTGAGGGTATCTCTGTCAGAAGATGTTAACATAGTTAAAGGGGGCCATTACAATTACTTCTTGTGATTTATAAAGCAGCTTATACAGCGTGCATTAGCGCATGCTGTAGCAAGGTAAGAGGTGGTTACAGGGGGTGCTAACCCTCCGGGTGTCTGTTTTATCAAGGCAGGATGATGATACTTAACTGAGATGTCAAAATGTTAAGAGTACGAAACTGCAGGTCACATTTCACCTGCCAGAAAGATACATTCCTGTCTCATTTGTTATTTCCTATACATACATATGTACACACATGATGGGTACCAAGTAATATACAATACAATATACAATAACAAATACATTATACAATTATACAGTATACATTATACAATAATAAATAAAAGCTAAAGTAACCTAGCTTTCCTAGGAATTCAAGAGATGTTTTAGCAAAATTGGTAGCAAATTTTCCCCATTCAGCATTAATTATAGCTCCCTGCTAGTTTTCTCTCTTGTCTCCCCCTCCACACCACCTGATTAGCATCTGCCATTTGATTAAGAAATACCATTGCATGGCTGCTGATGGTAAATGCTACTTGTTTAAATGTCACTGTAAACTGGTTGTTTTGTTGGTTATTCATTGATGTTTGTGATAAAGTTTTTGGAAAAACACTGTGCCAAAGGAAAATTTAAATGGTAATGCAAATATTGCTTTTGGTGGGAAAGAGGTAAAGCTTTTTTTTTAATTTTGTGGCAAAACTAATACAGTAGAAGCAGTTGCATAGTTATAGCCTCATAATATATTTCCACATTGGATAGAGTACCCATGATATGTTTCTCTTTGTGTAAAGTGGATGACTAAGTAAAATGGATTATTTTCCTCCTACACTGATTTCAGTGGCGCTGCTTGCAAAAGACATTGTTAATCAGCGTACAAAAGAGTGACAGAATCAAGTAAAAAAACCTAAGGACCCATGAAATTATTAGGGCACTAATAATTCATCTTGAAGAGGGTGATTCTCCATTCAAGTGAGGTTGGATTTTAAGTTCCCTCTGTTATTTATAGTGTTTCTTTTCACACTATAGAGGGTTTGAGAAGAACTGCCTACTTTTAAAAAGACAGTAGCATGGGGAGTCAGTACACAATCTGGCATAAGCAGCTCCGAATTAAAATAAACAGAATACCGAGTAGGAGGAGAAGAAAGAGGAGAAACTTAAAAAATAAAATAAAATGACACTTTTAAGCAGTAAAATACTAATGCAATTAAAATTACTAGCCTGAAATTAACATTCTGCTAAGAGAAATCAAGTAATTGAAGAGACTTGATAATTTTTG
This sequence comes from Psilopsiagon aurifrons, assembly GCA_025447955.1. Taxonomy (NCBI): domain Eukaryota; kingdom Metazoa; phylum Chordata; class Aves; order Psittaciformes; family Psittacidae; genus Psilopsiagon; species Psilopsiagon aurifrons. The sequence goes on along the minus strand of JAOEHY010042562.1, from coordinate 34,716 downwards.
GTCATATTAATAGTGTCATGTGGTCATGAACCATTCTGTTATCTAATATAGTCACATTCTTTCCATACAGAATGCATTTGCCTTTTTAATTACTTAGCTGTTAAAAAAAAAAAATTGCACTTTTTTTCCCTATTCCCGCTGGATGGTTAACAAATTGTGATTTATGCTGTACTTCATTAGAATTGGGTAAATGTGACCTTGACATGCTTCTTGCAGCTTCCCCAAATGAACTCACAGCAGTGGAAGGAGTTAATGACTGTGACTTGCTGTGTGAATTCTCCATCATCCCCCAGAATCTTTTTTTTCCCCTATCTCAGCCTGTAACTGATAATGTTCGACTTTTATACCTCTGCTTTGTATGAGGCATCTCCATCTTGGGTACACTGAAGGAAAAGGGACTATGAAAAAAAAGCAACATGTTTTCAAAACTCAAGCCATACCTACATTGCAGCAAAATAAACCAAACACAGAGCATTTTTCCCAAATTCCTGCCTGGAGGTGGTTTTTAAGAGTACAAACTGGCCAAATAAAGCCCTGAATAGTTTAGGATTATCTGGTTAATGGTGTCCACAGTTTGAAAAGCCATTTCTTATTGTAATCTGAGTAGCAATATAAAAAATAAAAACAAAACCAGCATGCCCAGCTGTTATAAAACTATACATATCTAGAGAAAAAAATTCAATTCACGTAAATATCCCCTTAAAAGTACTGCTTAGGAATGAGGCTTTTAACTCTGCACAAACTATGAGAGTGAGATCAATGAGACAGTGGGACCATGCCAACCAAATGTGACTGTTAGTGCTTGTATGAGAACGTGCACACCATAGGATTTCCAGATTAGTGAAAGAGCCTCTTTCCTGCAACACAGTTCAATTATCCCTGGACAGGGCTAGAAAAAGTCCTTCTTGTCTTATGATGGATTTTGGGATGTGTCACAGGCTTGTCAGATCTGTCCTCATCAAGGTATTTCTCCCAGCAGAGTTCCTGGGTGTTGTCTGGTGCCTGTTTCTTTCTTTTTTCTTTTTTCTCCCTGGATTCATTAAAAGCAATTACATTTTTTTTTTTTTTAATAGAGGTTTTTATATTTCTGTCTTCAGATGTTTTGTGCAGGGCCATGCATACCGTGCTCTGTGTGACACCCGAAAGATTTAAAGACACAGCTCATGTTGGGGCTCATAACACTGGCTTTATGGGGGGGTTCTTTAAAGACCGTGTTCCTGAAGAGCTAGGATGTTTTGCCACAGTGGGTTAAGATAAAACAAAATAACCAACTGCTTTGATTTAACAAAAAATTAGTATACTGCATCTTGATACTGTTGAAACAAACTGGTGATCTTCTGTAATAATTTCAGGAGCCAGCATCTAGCATCTAGCAAAGAGACAGTGGGGGCCTAAGTAATCTTAATTCAGCTTGACAGATAGCAATAGGCAACTGCTGCTATCAAGACACATGATTCATTCATCACTTTATCCTATCACTTCACCCAAAACAAACTCAAGTTGTGGTGGAGTTTGTGCTGAACCATTATCATCTGTCAGCTGCTCTAACCCCATTTCCCACTGGCTGCTTAGGGTATCTCCTGCCCAACCACAGCTCCTCTATATAAAGCTTTCATTTTTTCTCATTCTGGAAACTGAGTTATCCTTTTCACCAGGTTGTTTCAGTTAGCATACCCCGTTAATAGACTCTCTCAACCTTCATTATCACAAAGGTTCATATAGTGATGCTCGCAGAACCTGCTGCTGAGTCCTCAGTTACTCCACAAGAAATGTTTTCTCTTTCATGTGGCGCACCATACTGCTCATTCACCTCTCTTTTCCCAGACCTACCACAGTGATTTTAATATTCCAATCACATGAACTATTCTTCTTGGATTGTTGCCAATTATATCACATTTCTTCCTATCCACAGGAATTTCCACTTCACGCTTCTTGTTACACTGGTATTTGGTATCTAAGAGACCAAATAACTTTTTGTCTTTGAGTCTCTTTTCTTTATAGATCTGTTGGTTGGTAACAAATCGATTGACTTTATGTCCCTTTGCAGCCCACTCCCCTTGTGTTACCTGTCTTCCACCTAGCCTCTAGCTGGGACTATACTGTTTACATATATGATGTGAGCTGTGCAGTTCATACAGGCCTACCATGCATGCTTTCCTTTCTGCTCTGAAAGGAAAATTAAACATAGTGAAGGCAGGACACTACATTTGTCTCCCCAGTGACAATTTATACTTACTAGTTTAGAGGTATCTTTGCAGAGAAAAGACCAAAATATCTTCTATATATACCTCTGTATCTGTCTCCGTATCCCATTCCACTGCATGAGGGACCCTCTGTGTATTTTTCATCAGTACCATTCCTGTGCATTAACAATCAGTGAGTTGGATTCCCCAGATTAATTTTTAATAAATCGTAAGAAATCAAAATAAAAACCCTCCAAAAATAATGAAGATGATGAAGATGATGATAATCATATAGGCTTTTGGTTTCTGAAGTGTTCAGGTGTTCTGAAGTCTCATTTTCAAACTTTCCCTTGCGACAGGAAGAGCCAGAAGTCTGGTTTTTACATAACGAAAGCAGAGGCTCTCATTTCAGAAGTTGGAGCTTGGAGAAAAATATCACGAGGAAAATAGCAACAGTGGGGGAGCTGGGAACGCTGTAGTCTTGTGTGCATCTCGGGAGCTTTGCAATCACAACCCCAACTCCCTGTTCAGAAAAGCTTCCTAGTTGACCAGATTTTCAGTCTCAATGAAGTACCTGGTGGCTTGGCAAAATTCATTTAGCTAGGTAAGTTTCTAGAAGGGATGCTCTGGAACCCTGCATGTGCTCCAAATAAAAGTGCTAAATCTGGACACTTTCAAACTCTGAACTGCAGTTCTTAGTTCTGGATATGAATATCAGGTATGATTTGTGTGTTCAAGCTCATTTAAGTCATAATCCTAGGTATAAGCTGTTCTAAATCTACAGTGAAGAAAAAGACATATTTGAAATTCAAATGTGCATATTGTAGTCCTAACTCCCCCCAGTGCAAATTCAGCTGCCGCAGTAAAATCCCCCAGCTTCAACGCTGATAAAGACAATTTCTTCATGAATCTTTGGCAACTATTTTCCCTTGAAGGATGTTGGTTCAGCTGCAAGACAAAGTGACTGTCCAGCTTCTCCTGAGCTCTCTTTTTCATGATGGCACAACTTTATTGTCTCCTCCAAGCTCTTTCCTTCTCTACTTTAGGTTTTGGAAGTTCTTTGCTGTGACCAGACAAGATATGTTGCTGCTGCTGAATGACTGACCTTAACAAACTGGCATGCAGAGTACTTGTGGAAATGTGAGAGTTGATTTACTGGGAAATACATAAAAGCCAATTTTCTCTGCTCAGTGACAGTGCAGGTGAAAGAAACCAACAGACAGAACATAGGTCATCTGGTTTTGTTTTTTATTGTTTTATTGTGCTAGGCACCTGTCGCTATGACTTTGACAGCTGGGGGTGCTCAGCTGTTTTGAAAATGAGCCTCAAAGCTTCTGCCCTCAGCAAGCTTTTATTGCTTTAGCTCTGATTGATGGGTTCGGGGAAGGGGAGCCTAAAGATAAGTCTTTAATGGATCACTAAATTGTGACTGCCAAGCAATTATTGTGTATGGGCTTTACAAATTGTGCTACGTAAAAGACAACATATTTCAGGAGTGAAATTTTACACTGGAGAGAAAACAAACCAACAGCATTTTCAGTAGTGGTTTAATGGCTGATTTTGTTCAGAATACTTCCTTGCTGCTGTTGCCTTCCTTTGTTCAGTCTTCATTTAAGCATGTCTCCTTGCTGCCATATGCATGCTGAAGTTAGTGAGAAGGTAGTTTTATTATCCTTATATTATTTTGTAAATTTATTTTTTTTTCCAAAATATCAACACTAAAAAGAGTACAGGTAAATTGGTGTTATAAGAAAGTAATATTTGCATATGCCATATAAGACAGGTATTCTTCTTTATGCTCATTTTCACATCTTTATTTGTGATACATGCAGAGATAGCTTGGACACGTAAATTATGGTCTCTTATTTTGTCATTGACATCTTCATAAACATTTACTGCTCAATATTTAATGGCTTAATGTGGCTTTTCTGTACTGGGGTAATACTCTAAAACAGTTTTTGTTGCATGTTCAGAAGTAATTTATCTGGACATGGATCCTAATTATATAACAACATTAGTGTCCAATACCCATTTTTGTGTTGAGCATGTGTTGAATTGCCTTTGATAAGGATTGAAACCAATTTAGTCTAGCAACTGTAACACCATTTGAGGTATTGCTTGTCTATGAATTGTTGCTATTAATAACAAACCTGGAAATAATACACACCTAAAAATCTTGCAGTCATTAGCGAACTCATAGTCATTAACTGCAACACTAACAGGTCTGCTCAAAGTGTCAGAAGACAGTTCATTATGTTTTGAGCAGTTTAATATTTTTGCTTCTTTGTAATTGTCTTTTGAACTAATTTGTATATCAAAGTTTTATTGTTTTTTTTTGTGTGTGATTTTTTTCCTGATACAAAATTGAAGACAGAATTAAAAGACTGTTTGAGGGTTAAGAAATGTGTATTAATAGCCATTGATTTTAGTGCACAAAAACCAACTTTTTTCAATGTTGATTCCTTTTTTTTTTAATTGAAAAATGGAAGCAAACATGCAGGTAGAAAATGAATTTATGGAAGAATTTAATAGGAAAAAGCTTGTAAAAATGTTAAAATGTAAAATACAATTCAAAAGCAGTAGGAAATCAAAAGCCAGCAGCTGGTAAATAAAGCAAAAATTAGAAATCATATACTAATTCCCATTTTGAAATGAAATACAAATGTCAGGAATGTGTAATGAAACACATGACAAATTTTGCTTTACAGGACATCATGCTACAGATCATGGCTTAAAAATGAATCAGTCTTTGACTTTGATTAGCTAAAGAAAGAGGAATGTCTTGCTTCTGGACCTGAAAATATCATATTTGTGTCACTATTTGTAATGTGAACTTGGGTGAAAGTGAAAAAAAAAAGTAAAATAAAGGTTACGCATTCACATGTCATTAAACCAACAAAATACTGAAAAGAATAATGCACATTTTCCAAGGGTAGTACTGTAGAATTCTGAGTACCTTAGATGAATTTTAGTTTTATTTTGCTTGGGTAAGCATTTTGTGATCACCACAAAGTCCTCATAGCAATGAAAAGTGTAGAATGGAATGAGGTTCTGAAATGAAAATCATGAGTTTTCCTGGGATGTCTTCAAGGGAACACAGGGACACTGAGGTTTGCAATAAGTTATCCTACAAATGATAACATATGTGCATAACAGAGGAGTAATAAGTCGCATTTGTAGCCAGGAGAATGAATCAAACCTTATTGAATGAAGAGTGAAGGACAAATACATCGAATATAACAGTCATTTTACTGCTTTATATTATGCTTTTATTGTTAAATGATCGTGGTCACTTTCTGCCTTTTCTGTGTCAAACCCCCACAATTATAAGCTGGTCTTAAACATTAAGAAATGTTTAGCTTAACTTTGCTGACAACATGAAATAGTACCAGACTTTGAAATCTTGATGTCTTTCAAATAGCTTTTTCAGGCTTGCTGTGTTCTGATGTGAATAAGATGTATTTTTTGAGCTAGGATTTCAGAACACCATGCTTTATTCAATACAGGCTCTTTAGGCATGGATTAAGGAAGGAACCCACTTCTTAGTAATCTTTGGAGAGTTGAAAACATCGTGGTCCCTCACCAGCAGATGCGTCTGTGCTACTAAACACCAAGTCAGTTGGTATAAGCTGTCCCCAGTTTCACTTACGGTGTATGTAGACAGATGGAAGAATAAAATTATATTAGAGTCAATAAAGGAGAGTAAAAATAAGGAGTGCCAGAGAGGACATTTTTTGTGAAACTGTACTCTTTTGTTTTTCCCCAAACTCCTTTAAAATGATGCTGCTGTCATTATTATTCTAATGCTGTTAGTACAGAGTGTCTCGTTCCTGGAATGGGCAAACAAGGTCTGTAAGTGCCTAGTCAGCAGATTATTTGTATGACTTCTGAGAAGAAATAAACGTGAAACATGATATAGATTGGGTGAATATTTCTCTTCTGCGAACAACAGAAAAGAAAGCAAAAAATCCTACTAATGCTTGTGTAGGAAAGTGTAGAATGATAACAAGTGCAAATAACATAGATCAAAGACTCATCTGAAGGGAGGTATCTGAGTTTGAATGTAGTATGGTATTATGTAATAATAAAAAAGAAAAAGAGAAAAATGTGCTTGCATCTTAGGGGAGAATACATCTGGATGATAGACTAGATAGACCAAAGATCCTGAGTAGATGCAGATGGCATATTCTTCCAAATTTTACCCTGATCTGATCACATCAAAGTGAAAAGTTTTTAATCCAGTGGTTCCTCTGCTACTTTCCATTTATCATCACCAGAACAGAAATCATCTAACATAAAATGTATGACACTCTTGAAATCCTGATAGACTGAAATTTAGCAGCAATGTTATTTATAATTCAGAAACACAGGAAATTAAAGTAATGTAATGCAGAGTTAAAAGCTTTGAAACAAGTGCAGCTACAAGTCTAAAATTAAAAGTAGCAAAATGTGTGTTGTGAGAAACCTTGTCAAGTTAGTTAGGACATGTGATTGATAAATGTGATAGCATAAGACAAAACACATAGATGAAATGCCACTGTTTACTAGCACATCAGAATTTCTGTGGCTTTTTGATAAGATAATACCATGTAGCAAATTCAGACCTTCTGTTTCTTCAGAAGTCCAAGTTCTTTATGAACTGCAGAAAAGCGGCTTTGTGTCCATCTGGAATAAATCGTGTAAGAATGCCTTTGAGGATTAGAAAAATGATTGATCACATCTTTGGCAGTTGCTTTTTATACTGTGTCCCAGTCCCCTTGAGGAGACATCATTCCTGGTGCACTAGGATGACAGGGAGCTCAGAGCACACTTCTTAGGTAGCCTGCAGATATTGATAACCAATGTATCAATTCTAATGATGCATTCTTAGTTAATAGATGGACTTCCAAGGATTTCAGTGAAGCTTTGAAGCATGTTATTAAAAATATATTAATCACTTGTTATGAAATATTAAAAGACAAAAACTGGGCTGTCTTTAGGATGTCGAAAACTTTCTTAAGAGTTCAAATCTATGCCTGAAATCTTACTGCTAATTAGCAGTAACTGTTCCTGCCACCTGCTCCTCTGTGCATGACCGAAAATGCAAATTTGTAGTGTGTGGGTAAGTGCAATCTTGTTTGTTACATTAACAGTATTATGGCTGGGAAAATATTCTGCATTAAATAATCGAGTCCTTTTCACAGCAACTCCAGGTCTGGGCAGATCGATGTATTTTAAAAGGTAGTCAGTACCCTAGATAAGTCTCACACCAGTACCTGAGCACAGGAATGGAAGACTATCTGGGGCATATCCACTTGTTTTGGCTTAAATCAATTTTTTAGACTGCTCCATGGATACTCAAGGCAGCAAAGTCCCACCCAGCTGGTCACATCTCCACTAAGGGGCATTGACTATGAAGTAAGCAGGAACATGTTCCCAGTATGACCTCAGTGTTGACACTGCTCACCTCACAACCTCAGTATGAGCTCAAATATCCCCTTTTCCTTGAAAGACCTAATTCTGAAAAAGATAATACTTAGATCCTTTTAGTGAATTGTTGTACAGCATATGCTGAGATGCCTATAGACATGAGGCAATGATGCAGGTAGTTACTTGTATACTGAGCTATTCTTTGGGGACATTTTGTAAGCAAAAACCCTTCTTTTGCTCAGTTTGGTAGCATTCAGAAATGAAAGGGCTTAGGTACTGTGCTGAGTACATACAGCGGTGGAAAAAAACAAGCCCTTCTGTTTAAGGAGAAAGGAGCTTAGTATTGCATGTTTTATTCCCTTGGTTTAAATAAAATCAAACTGAGAAAGAATATGAAAACAAAACTACTTGACATGCTTATGATGCATGGGAATACATTTTCAAGAGACATAAACAGCTGAAGGCCAACTGTTCTCTTCTCAGGCAAAATAATTATGTAAATCCATATATATAGAGAGAGCATGTGCACAAATGATTGTGGCAGTGATGATGCATTTCAACCTGAGATCATAATGGATTTCATAAAGTTAGTCATTTATAGACTATGTAACTTAATAGAGAAGATTAAAATTGTTGCTACTAGAAAGTAACCTCAGAAAGGAACCTGAAGGTGTATCCAAACACTGAGATAAGTAATTTTCTGGAGAGTGTCACAGGAAACACTGAATCCCAAAACCCTCACTCAGGTGACAACTGTGATTTTTTCTCTATATAGAGTATCACATAAACTTCTGAAATGTACCAAAAATCCTTATGTATTTGTCAGTTTCAATTGTCAGGTCTTTGCTAGACTGTCATGCTTTGAAGTTGGGAATCTCTCGATCAACTCTCTTGTTTAAAAGGTGAATTATTTTGTTTTGGGAGTTTGAAATAAAATGAAAGCCATCTTTAGATAAGACTGAATAAATGTTATCTTTGCATTTAGTAGAATTACCTCCTGCTGCTGAAAGGTTGTCTGCCTTTGTTGTGCAATGGGCCTTTATCCTGTTCTCTTTTCATTAACAATCCATTAGGTCTTTTGCTTTCAAAGCAATAAGCCTGGTAGTTGATTCTGGGTATGAAGAAGGAGAACATGGCCAAAAAGGTCAGGCCACACACTGATAAAGAAATAACTTTGGGTTTTTTTTTTAGGGGGGTATTGTTATATTGTTAGAAAAGGCTGTAGTACATCCTGGTCAAATCTAGGAATTATGACTCTCCTTTGATATCCAGTTGCTGATTTCTAGCAGAGTTGCCAGTATGAACTATCCGTGTTTGTGCCTCCTGGCTGTAACTTATAAATCTTTAGAAGAAATATACCACTTGGATTTGGAGAAATTGTCAATAATTTAATTCTCACAAGTATTCTGTATTATGGGTCAAAATTTTGTACAAAGTACGCTCTGCATCCCCAGCAATTCTTTCTCTTTGTAGTGGATCCTTTACAGTTTTACTAGTTGTTCTTTACAAAATCACTCTGACACTATTGGATTGAAATATTTTGTTCTTGCAAAGAACCATGCCCTTTGTATTCTTGTAGCTGTTAGGTATTACCCTAGCTGAGCATAATTTAACTAAAGTTTTCATAGCCAATTTTTAGTGAATATTTTATTCTACGTACTGTATTATTTTGCCAAATGAAACTGTTGTGACGTTAATTATTGTGCAGGGGGGGTTAAGGTTAAAATGAGAGAAATTGCATTTGCTGCAAAATTAGTCTATAAAATCTGTTCTGTTACAGGATAATGCCAACAACATATACTCAAATGTATAAGCAAGCCAGCTTACATCCTCATCCCTTTCTTAGGGTGACTGATTAAGCACTCGTAGAGCTGTATCCTGGCAGGGCAAAAATCTGCATCTCTGCAATTCAGTCTGTGTTCAGTTACACTGCTAGACTTCCATATTCTTTGAAATATCAAGCTTTTTTTCCTGTTTCTATTTTGACCTACTCAGGTCCTAATGCTCATTTAAAAACATGTGCATTTCACACAGCCATCCCAGGCTGCAATGTCTTTCTGAACACAAAATTCAATGGGAGAGACTTTTTTGTTCTCTGAAACACTCCAGGGATTACTGATGTTGGCAACTATTTCTATTTTTTTTTTAAACCTTCAATCTGCTTGTGATGCTTTCAAATGTCTTTTTGCTGAAAGCAATTTGAGTCTAATTTAAAACATATAGTTCTACCAGTACAACTGACAGAGATTTTAATTTCAGACTAAAAGAATGTCGATTTATCGTTTGTCTTTTCATGGTGCTTTTAGAAAGGTTATCTTCTGCCTGCCCTTCTAGTAGAGGGAGTCCTTGCAAGGCTTTTAGGGAAAGTGATAGGCAGCTTTGGTGCTGAACTGGGACCTACAGACACCTGCTAAGAGCCCCTCTGTAGGACCTCTTAGCTCTGCATAGCCAGAAGATGGGTTCAGCTGCATCTGGACAGGATCAAAGGAAGGAAGGGTTTTCTGGTCAATGAATGGCTCCCTGAGAGCCTGTTTCACGCTCTGTGTAGACTGTTCTCTGTTTCAATTCCCTTATGTCAAAGAACTCATCACAGCTGGAAAGTTGCATCCAAGGAGGACTGTATATTTGTTGGCTTAGCAGAAGTGAAAGATTTCTACCAGCTTGGATAACCCTTCTTCTTTCATGTCCTAAAAATACATAAATTGATTAATCTTCTATATAATAATCCTTGATGGCCACTTTACCCCTTTTTCAATTAAATGGTGAACAGTACTGGGTAACTTCCATTCCCATATATCCACTCCTTGTTAGTATTCAAGCCAAATTGCTGCGTTTTTCTCAATTGAGACAGATATACACCAAGTTGATGATATCCCAGATACTGTATTCATCCTCTTCTTACATGAAAGCTTCTTTATTAATGGCAGGAGACCATTTTTTAATCATAAAAGACAATTCGTCGTGAACCGTGTTTAGATTGTTGTTTTCAATTGACCGATGAATTGTAATAACATTGCAATTCTTCATGATGTAACAGATCTTTATAACACCAAAACAGGGACATGAAGTGGATATGACCATCAAGGAATCGTACATTCAAGTGTCAAAAGGCAGTGTAATGTCTTTGGACTCCTGACAACACTTTTGTGAAATACATGTGAGGATGTGGTGGGAGTCTTTCTGCTGACAAAGCCCAACTACAAAAGATTGGAGAGGCCATGGGGACCTGGGTCTAAATTTCTTTCTGAAATTTCTCTGCTTCATGCTGGATTATGAAAAATAAAATAGTAAAAATGGCTTTAAGCCCTCCAGTCGTGTTGCTATCTTCTGCTTAGAATGGAAAATCAAGACTGAAGTGTTCAAAAGATGGATTATGTCAAGATAAAATAGCAAAATTTGAATGCATTTAGGCAAAGCTTCTTGCGATCATGCAGCATGCAACCCCATTGGTTTGAAGTCAGAAAGAGTAAGCTGTTAAAAAAATTACATGCAAGCTCAATCAGCTCTTCAGTCCTAGAGTCTGAATATCCCACAGACCAGCTTCCAGTGATTTCAACAATTGCTTGGCTCATACTGGGTCAGAATCACCGATAAATGTTTCCAATCATATGCTTCATTACAACTTTTCAAAGCGTCTTTAACTTCGTGGACCTAGAATTCACTGTGCACATTTGATTGCAGCCTAGCGTCCGGTGCTGATAAACCCTGTTTCTTGATGTAAAGATGCTCAGTATAATTAGAGACTATTCATGGCAGCTAGCAACACAAATCCTTTTCCAGATGTTGGAACTTTCACACCATTGTAATTTTTTTTAAGACAATTCTTGGCATCTCTCAAAAACTCAGAGACAGTCATTTACTGCTGAACCTGTGCTTCAGCAGTCTTTGTCTTATTACAGCAAATTTTTAAAGTCTTTTGACTGAATTCTTAAATGGCAAATAATTAGGAAAAGAGAGGTGGAGAAAATTAATCTAAAAGCATTCGCTGATGGCTTCGTCGATCTCACTGTTCTAACTAGAAAGAGTGAGAGGCAGAGACAGTATACATGCATGAGGCAGGGAGAAATAGCATTATTCAAATGTCTAAAAAAACACTTTGCAAGGCTTACTTTCCCCAGTTTTAAACATGGATTCTTTCAGCAATTAGTCCCCATATCCTGCCAGGTCTGTCATGATTTATTTCATTGTTTACAGAAGAAAGGTTCTGCACTATACTGAAGCATGGGCAACCTTAGATACTGCATCTAAGACCTCTCCATTTATGTGGTGGATAATTGGAATGACAACAGCAAGATCACCACCCTGAAAATTGGCAAAGAACTGTTCTGGCTTCTGCTGGCCCAGGAATTAAAATTTCTCAAATTGGTTTCAGGCATTTCTGCTTTGCTCTAAGTAGCAGCCTCTGACTGTGTGCCAAGTGTGACAGTGAGCAGATACTTGCTACATGGGGAAATCATTAAGGTAGGGTACAAATTTAAAGTGTCACAGCTGATCTATAGTAACTGTTGTCCAGATACATATTTTGCACAAGGGGTTGAAGTGGATGTGGTGGGAGATGGTCCAGGGCTTTTTCTGGATGTCAGTAAGGAAGGTACAATAATAAATGACATATTAAAATAGCTACTTCAGGAAGGCAGTGCAAAAGAAAGATATAGATAGTGAATAAATCTTACATTCTTTCAGGTGCTGGGAACCTTGATTTCATGTAGCATCAGATGGACCCCAGATGGATTTTCCCATGGCATGCTGGGCAGATCCCACCCACGGAGAGCTTCCCAGCACTTGGAACCTCAAAAATGAAGATAAAAGGGTAAATCTTTACTACTCATTTTTTCCTGTTCTTTTTCGTAATCCAACATGATGCAGAGAAATTCCATCAAGGAATTTGGACCCAGCTCCTGATGGCCTTTCAAATGTGAGAAATACTGGAGTGAGGAGTTTGGTGGGTTCTGCTAACACTTCATGCTGGCTGAGAACACTGTGAATGTACAGATTTCAGAATTTTGTGAGTGAATTCTATTTAAGCCAGAAAAACAGTAGCCTTTGCAACTTTACTCTTAATGCTGCATTCATAACTCCCATCCTTTCTATATGCTCTCAGCAACTCAGTTCTCAAATGGTATTTGTGGGGGACTGGATGCCTTATTTATACCACACATTTTTCACTGAAGCTATTTTACAGCATCAGAAATTCCTGGGGAATATCTAGTAGTTAGTATGGATTCTTCCTGGAAGTGTTTTTACCTTTCTGTTGGTGGTACTTTGGCATGTGTGCCAAGAAAATGATAACATATAGAATTCTATAAACAGCCTGGGACTTTCCTGAAGGGTTTATTTTCCCTCCTCTTATTCAATATTGTCCATTAAAGTTGAATAAAGTGTTATAATTTTGCCTTGAGAAGAAAGAAATGTCAGCTCAGTGAGTGGTGTGCTGATGTACACTCATGCACTTCTTATCAGCTTTACAGAGGTGTCAGCAGATGCTATGTCTTCAGCTGCGTCCACTTTGCCTTTCTTAAAACAGGAGGGCTGCCTTGCCAGACTATATAATCCAGCTTGAACTGTGTGGTGGGGTGCATGTATCCTTAGTAGAGCAGTATGTCCCCAATGAATAAACCGAATCCTCTTTTGACTTTATGAATAACTAAATCTTCTTTTGGCTATAGGATATCAATCAAAGACAGACATGATTTTCTTCCTCAGCTCTGAACAGGATGGGGAGATTCCCCTGCTGTCATATACACTGTGGTGGGACATTGACATTCGTGGGAAAAGATTTCTTTCTGGAGAATACATGACAGAATAAAGTAGGGATTTCTGCCTATTTGTAAGAAAACATCCTCTGAGATTACGTGAGGTGTGGTGTTTTAACTGTTTATGTAGCTGAGTTGACAGAGGGCTGTAGAGAGACTGTTACTCTCAAAATTTCAAATTTAAATTATTCCCTAAAGCAACCACTGCTGTTCTTGATTTTTAAAACTCACACAACACATTGAAACAAGAGGAAAAACCCAAATACAGAATAAAACTGAAGCTATAAATTTGCTGAAGTTACCAATGTTATTCTGAAGCTAATTATAACTGTATGGAAAGCAAATGAAGTGTGAACTGAATTAATGAAGACTAGCTACCTCCCACAGGCTAATGAGGCATGCTTTATACCAATAGCTCTTCAAACTGAAAAATCAACCATGCTGCAGGGAAAAAAAAAAAAAGGCAAGCAAGCAAAAAAAAAAAAAATTATTAAAAAAGAATTGAGGAAGTTTGTTAAGGAAGGCATAGAAGACAAGAAAAGCACTAAGATACATGCTCCCTAGCTGTTTAATAGTCTTCCTTTTCATGCTTTTTTCTACAAATCTAGTTATCTTTTGTTCTCCTCTGCTTTGATAGGCCCTTTTAGTGCTACTGGGCTAGAGTAAACAAGAAAACCTCGTTGATTTGGGGCAGGCTTTTTCAGTCTGCCTTGAACATTTTCCATGGTATTTAATTTTAAGTGTACATGCGCAGTACTGTGTAGTAAGGAAGGCAGTTCTGTTGACTGAAGCTGATTCTCTACCTCCCAGTATACAAGCAAGGATTATTTTCTGTTTGTGTTCTGTGGCCCACTCCAGCTGCTCCCCATTAAGCTATTATTTCTTCCCTTTTGTTATCTTCTATTTCATCTGCCTGTTGTACTCTTACTTTCATAAATCAAAATCCCCATCTTCAACTTATTTCTTTTCCTTGTTGTTGTGCATCTGCAGCAATATTTTTGTCTGGTGAAATCCACCATCTTTGCCATTCATTAGCAGAAATAATAATAACAAAGTGTTTGGATCAATATCTCATCTGTTCAGGAGAAATGTGTAAATCTATGCCTCAAAGAGGCTACATGCCATCTGTTTCATTGAACAGCATATTTATCTGCTAGATTTTATTTATATGGGGAAATTTAATTTCAAAAGCAATGAAAGTATTACATAAACTTATTTGATAATACCTGAGTCTAAATTTGGAACATTTCCCTGAAAAATATACTACTTTTAAAAGGCTCCTGAATCATCTGCTATCAATATCGCTGTGTTGCACCTTTTGTTAAGCCAAACTGAAAATTAAAAAAAAATGAAAAATTGGAAAGGTAAACAAAATTCAAAAGGAATACATAGTAGCAGCAAGGAGGTGAACAAAGTGTTCTTGACCACCAGCTTTCACAATTCCCTTGCTTTATATATATGCGTATGGTATAGTAAATAGAGTCATAAAACCATCTTTCAGCAGAGATCGATTTCACATCTCACCATCAATGAAACAAGTTTCAACAATTATATGATGCTGAAGAATCACATTTTTGATTAAATAACTGCTTAAAACGGAGGCACACTATTTCTGGGGTGAATTTCACATAGGAAACAGGTTCTAAAGGAAAGACACAATTTCTTCCCACATGCCACGGTGGAACCAAATCTTTTTAAACCCTTCCTGACAGACTTATGTTTTACATATTCCTGAAAATACAAAACTAAACAGCCCACTATGCCCTCTATTTTCTGTTATTGAAATGTCTCTACTGAAATGACAAATTATACCAGTCCTTGTTTGTTCTCTATTTTTAGAAAGAGTTCCCGAGGTTTAAGCTGTTAATACTGATTTAGGTAAAATGAGAAATTTTCCTTTGGTGCCAAATCTTTCAATACTGTATGAAGCCCTGGAAATTCTGGGGGAAAAGCTGGTCAGTATCCCCTTGTTATGCAGTTCCAAGAAGTCTGTCTGCTTTAGACAAGGCATTTGAAATGTGATAGCTAATGTGAAACCTCTCATTCCTTCAAAGGCATCTTGCTTACAAATAATAGCAAGTCTTGGCTGGACTTCACTTGCTTTGTGGCTGGTGTAAATCCCAGCTTGGCAGGGAGCAATTTCATAAAATGGACTGTTGTTCAAGCCACTTCTCTTAAATGCACAGTAACTTAAGAGAACGATTTTGATTTACTGGTTCTTACCGGCTAATTATCACAGCTTCCAGCAAATGACCAACAAAATGAAGTTGCATAGTCTTTTTCACTGTATTGTAGAATTAGTTTAAGTACAAATGTAGTAAATCACTTCTCTAATCCTAGTGTATTTTAGTTTTAGACTTTAAAAAATAATTTATGGTATAAAGTTCTACTTGAGACTTCGGTGTGAAACTAGAACTGACTGGTTAAAAGGTGCAAATGTGGCAGTGTTATCTCCAGGAGTTTGTGAGAGTTGTATTCTTGTAATTGAATCATGTCTTTGCATGGTTCTTTATCACATTACCTTTGAATTCATGCACAGTGACATTAATTTCAGTGTAACACATGACTTATATCTGTTCACTTATTCCTTTTCATCTCTTCTGTCACACTTCTTACTACAGTTTTGTGACATAATAATAAAAAAAGAGGTTAACTCATCTCTCTGATGAGCTTTTTGCACAGCAAATTTACCGGTGTTGGCTCTGACAGTATATCAGCAGAGATGAACAGAAGTGTTTCTGTTCTTCCACATTTAAGTTGGTTCAAACTGTCCGGTTGAATGATTTCTACATTGCTAACCTTAGCTCAGGGGAAAGTTTTGTCCACTTTTATAGAGCTAAGAATATCAGTTTTGTATGAAGACAATCTTACTGCAAGAAAGAGGAATGGGTCTATATGTTACTTTCATTAAGGGACAGCTTCTTTCTGCTCCATGGCAAGGAATTCTAATTGCCTATTTTTGAAAATGGAACTGAAAACTTACAGTGTAATAACATATATCAATTTTCAAAATTGATCAGAAATATAAGTACAGCTTTTTTTAGGTGTGTGCCTTCTCATACAGAGAAGCAAAACATTTAGCATTTAATAGTCCAGGGGACAACTTCTGAATAATATCCAGAGAATGCAGTCAGCTCTTTACTCCTTATCATTACGTGGTTGCAAAGCTATCATAAATGTATCTGTTTATACATACATGCACATTATATGCCTAGACAAACAGGATTATACTTCATGACACTTTTTTCTTGAACCTTTCCTTTGCTTGAAAACTAGTGTGAAAATATTTCAAGCACTTATATATGAAGTCTAATCTAATCTATCCAGTAAACTGTTGGCTCTACTTTTTTCCATTTGCTTTAAATGCACTTTATCTCAAAACCAAGAGATGCTATTTAGCTAGTGTTAACCTTTTGTGAAAATTCTGTGTGTTGACACGATATACACCTCTAAAAATAAGTTGCTTTTGATTCATTGATGCATACAGTGGTCCCTCATATATTAAGGAAAAAAATCCTTTTTTAAGGTGTTCATGAACCAGTCAAGAGTAGATTTATCCAACTTAAGTTTTGAAAACTGGAAGTTAGAAGCATAGATACTGGCGTTAACTCCTGGCTCTGGAGAGAAGCAAGATATGTGCTTCCCCATTCATTCATATTAAGACTAGTAAGATTAATCATGCTTTGAAAGAATATATCTCTGGGTTTAGAGTCTAAACTGGTACTTTAGATGTGATGCTTAACGTTTAGAAGACATTAGGTGGTGAGATCAATTTAACCCTCAGGAAGCATGACTGGGATCAACTGCATTTAGTGTCTGGTTTCTAAATATTCATCACTACTTATGATGAGCCTCAACACAAGCAGGTGCAAATGATTCCCAAACCTTGTAAAACAACAGTTCGCTGAACTTTCTTTAGCTTATTTTTGGACAGTCTTTTGTTTCAAAGAAATATTGGCTTAACTATGATTCCATGTATCTCTCGTAAATAGGGCTATAAGCATGTTTAACGTTTGTAAGTGGCATGGTTTTTTAATTGATAGCGTGGACAACCTTGCTTTCTCCTCAAACAGCTATAAAGACAATGTTCACCTTACCATTTAACTGGAAATAGCTGGGAAAGCATCTCCAGAAAGATAGTAATCATTCAGATAGTAAATTCTTAAAAATGAAGGCTTTCAAAATAAGAAATTAATCTTGTATTTCCTTACCCTGGAAATTTCTGTTCAGTTAATGTTGCTAGAATGAGTTTGCCCACAAATGTGGAGACAAAGAACACAAACCAAACATGCTAAAAACTGCTCATGTGTTTTGCTGTCAGTCAAGTTTTAGATAAATCCTTTAATACTTTTTTTGTTTGTGTAAAAGAGTCCTTATACAAATGCCTCTCTAAACTTTACCTTTCCTGTTGATAAACTTGGACAGGAAGAATATTTTCATGTGCCTGTTGTGGCCTTGTCTTCTCTGAGCTACGTTTTCGTACCTTGACCATCTCTTAAAAGGCATCCCTGGAAAGGATCCCCTCACCAAATCTATATTTGAACAAGGATTTATCACAGTTTATGCCTTTTGACATGCTGTACTTAATCCTTTTCTTTTGGTGGCTTGTTTTTTATTTTTTCCTCTTCTTTTTCTTTTAATACAATTCAAAATTTTCATAATGTGCCTTCTTATTTTGAATTGCCTCCATTATTGTGATGTTTAGCCATGTTGGCTTCCTTCTTTGTGGTGTTTCTAAAAGCATTCTGGTAAACTGTCAACATTTATTTTGAATTTCTAATGTGTTGTCAGACTAAATTTGGCTATTTTGGCTTCCTTTTCCTTTTCATTTCTCTCTAGAAGTTTTTCTCATTTTTGACATAATTCTTCTTTTTCCAGTTAAGCACTGCTACTGTGGCTGTGTTTCTTTTCTTACTCCTGAAAAAAATAATTGAAATCAATTCATTAGGATCTTTGAAAATAAATTTTAAACCAGGTCTGCAAAGCTGTCATTCATCTTGTCTGAAAAAACTGCCTTGGTTTCACACACAAAAAGTGATTCTTATTCAGTTTCTATTGCAATATGTGAAATCTCATTACATTTTCCTCCTTAGCTTCTAACCACCTTCAGCCTCCCACGGTCACTATCACTGTCCTAGGTGAACAATCTTGATAATATACTTCTGATTTTAGCCTTGAATTTCCATGCCTATAAAGTTTTTATGTTATTCCTTATTCACCATTTACCTGATCTGACCGCAATTTACAGATGAAACCGTACAAACCTGGATAAAGCATTTTGAAAATAAACCAGTCAGTGTAAAAGAAATAAGTCAACCATCTCAAGGTCTCTTCATTTTTAGATGAAAGGTACTTCTAGTAAAGCTTGGAGCCTCCCGTAAAAGTGATCTTAGAATCTAATTCCTTATACAAATTGTAGCTATAGATATATCATATATATAAAAATATGTAGAAGTGTATGGTGCAATTCTGTGTACTGTTATTTACTGTAATCATAGCTCTCGGTTCTTCAAAGCTTCTCCAATAGAGAATAGCCTAAATATTGTTAAAGATATCTGTGCTATTGTAAGATTCCAGGCAAAGCAGATGATACAAATATAAGAGGGTAGACTGCAGCAATAGTTTAGAAATCAGATCAATAATGTAGGAGACATAATAAAGATATGAGACTGGTAAGAAATACCTTTTTTGTCCCTCAAGTCTCTTTAGTCCAGAAGGAAAATATGAGCAAAACTTTGAATTCTGTTGCTGTACTAAAAGGAAGTTCCTTTTTACTTCAGTTTGTCCATAAATCCCCAGAAACAAACTGAATCCAGCAAATTCGAAAAAAAAAAGGAGAAACTTGACCTAACTTAGAAGAAGGGCAGGCAAGAAAAATCAAATCTACCTCTGGTATAGCTGGAGAGTTCCACAAGCAAGAGGATGCTTAAAATCCAGGGAAACTGTCCTAAAACCAGGAAAACCCGAAGGCTGTGAATACCTTGAGCTCTCGCCAACAGGTAAGAGTAATATTGCCTGCTGTTCCCAGCAAGTGAAATTGAATTGCTTTCTTGCTTTTAAATCTAGCAGTATTAGTGTATTACTCTCAATAAATTGAAGTTTGGATGATAAATCCCAGTGTAAAAAGCTACTTTCAATTCCCCATTTATTGGAAAAGAAAAAGCTTTTGTGTAAGACATCTCCATTAGAGTTCTCTGATTTGTCATACAGCTCTTAATGGAGGATGTTTAACTCATACTTCAGTTCCACAGTTATCTTGCTCTAACAAAACAGATAAAGAGAAATAGAAGAAAAGGTGCAATGTGAAAACTGGGCTTTTTGTTGGCATTTGCAAGACTTGAAATGGCTAATATTTTTGTCAGTAATCCAGACTCTAGATTGACAGTCAGCCAAAACACCTAGTCTGGGTGCAGACTGGGATCATCCCATTAGTTTTATCTCCAATCTTTTTCTACAGGTGAGTTCAAATAGGCAGCAACCTCATTTGTTGCATTGCTTCTCTTTTAAGTCCTCAGTAGTTCAGTGGTGATTGTAACATGCTTGCTGGAATTCTGATTGATAGTACACAAGGCCTGCAAAGTGTACTTGTATGAAGTATACACTCTTCAGCTCTTTTCTCTTATGGTGCTGTGTCAATTGCCATTTTCATTAATTGCTCCAGATTACCAGAAAATGTTATGAACTTATACCTGTTTATCTGTATTTGAATTCACAGTCAAGATATACTTGCTAAACCTACATTTCTACAGAATTTCTACAGTGTATCAGGGAAGTCTGCCAGAATTTATGAGAATCAAAGGCTGGTGTGATCTTCATGGAGCAAGACATTAGCCTGTTCTATAGATGGCCTGAAATGCCCATTGCAGTGGATCTGCTGTTCTGAGTTTGCGAAAGGATATTGCAAAAAATACAGTAATACATAAGGAAGTTTTACTCTTTCCTGCCCCAATGCTTAGCTGTAGAAAGTACATATATATTCCAGCAGCCAAGCAAAATTTTCATATTTCTTTCAGAAATGAGCTATGGACTATCTGTTTATAATGAAACCCAGCTTTCACTAAACCAGCCAATTGTCATGAATAAGTTTAGCTTTCTCCATTCCATTCCAGAAACACCAGCTTTACTGGTCCCTTTAATTATATGGGTGAGCAATGATCCCCTGAAGCAAAAAAGAGTTACTGCATGACATTTGATGGTATACCATACAATGATTCAGAGGAGAATGTATGTCATTGTAATTCAGGGCTGCACATTTTCTGGTGCCTATGCATTGTGAAGTGATGAGAATTCATTCTTCACTTTATCAGCTAAGGTAAGAATACTTTTCTAAATTTAGAGGAGAGAAAATGTCAATAATTTAAGATCTAACTTCTTAATACTGGCTTAATTTTAATGAAATTAAAAGATGAGCACATTTTTATTTAAATGATAAACTCACAAGGCAGCACTCATCCAACCTGCTTTGTTAGTCAAAATCGGTTATGTTCAATTAGTATAAAAATATATTGCTCCTTTTTCATGTGTATACTCTACATTTTCATCAGCAGAGGTAAGGTAAAATTCTGCAATAAGATCAGAGAGATAATATACAAATAATTAAAGATCTCTCTTTCTGAAACAGGATTAGCTATTATGAAATTTAGAGATAGAGCAACTTACTGAAACCATAAAGGTTATTCCTAGTATAATGTGCTTCTCTTCTGCTTTTTCAATCAATCAAAATTCACCTTACCCTATAAGCTTCAGAGGAAAATGCATTGTTATTTAGTTTCTGCTTGTATCAGTTGAAAAATCTTATGTTGGTACTCAGACACAAAGAGACTTAAATTAAACAAAGATATTTGTCTCTAAATTGCATTTTCTAGGCTGTCAGAGGTCTTCTGTTGCAAGGTTAAGTAACAACATATTCCTTACAGAGACATCTCAATGGGGCAAATGGCTGTGGCAATCAATCAAAAGCATCAAAAAAAACCTTTTTTTCTTAACTTCAAAGGCCTGTGTGTATATGCATTGCAGCTAAGATGGAGAAATTTAAACACTTATTTAAACATAGTTCATATGGAGAGTAGCTGAAATCTTCTATCAGCCTTCAGACACTATTTCATGACAGTGCAGACAGTCCATGAGCATTCTTTTGCAGTCTCCCAGATGCTCTCTTGCTATAACTGTATAGCTTTTATTTTGGGATATCCACAATCCAGAAATGAAGCAGTGGATGATTCTGTGAAATAGATTCTAACTGAATAAATGGCCATTTTTCTGCACTTAGTGTTTCTTTTCTCCATGTGCTAAGGTACAAAGATATCAGAATAGAAACTGAGATAACAATAAAAGAAATAAAAAACTTTGGGCTTATTTATTATCAAAACCTGTCCCCACACTACCTAACAGTAGCAATAGTAGTACTATGCTCTGAAAAATATAGTTTCTAAACGCAATTAATATATTCAGAAATCCATCAGAATTATAAGAATTAAGAAGTTTTTCTTAATTTGCAGGAACTTCAGAGGGAAGTGTTATAGGTATATTAATACAGCACAGTACCTAGCGTAATTAGTCCCTGTGGCTGCATCTGTAATACTAAGCTGAGGAGAGTTAGGGAATAAGCCTGAGAGCGCATGTACCCAGGTTTGCAACATGCAGTCCCTGGCATGGTTTTGGCCTAGGGCCAGCTAGGGCTCTTCCAGGTAAGCCCCAAACCATGCCTGAAGTTTTGTATGGGTGAGGGAACTTTCTCAACAGGCAGTTGTATGGCTACATGCACCCTGCAGAGCACTAGGAATTTAGAGATTATTTCTTTCACTGGGGTGAAAGAACTGCAAATGACCTGCTAAAATCTCATGTACTCATGTAGCAGAAAATGTTGCTGGCAAATTACATTCTGGTTAATCATCTACTAAGCACTTAGTTATTAGTTGGTGCTGCTAACTAATAGCTAAAAGATACCAGATGACAGCCGTTTTCCTGTTCCCATATGTTTTGTCTTGCAAATTGGGAAGTCAGCTCCTTGCTTTTCCATGGCCATTAAAAAAATTGCATTTAGAAAACATCTGCAAGAATTGTTGGGCACACTCATCACAAGCTTGCTCTGCTCATTTGCCAAAACAGCAGGATGCTAGCCCAATTCAATCAAAAGAAGTGTAAATTTAATTAGAAATTAGTGCCATACTGAGTCAAAGATAATAATATGCAGCCGGTATTGCATAAATGTGTCTATTTGCAGATTGTTGTTTGACATGTAGGCAAAGCATGCTTATTATACTATATAGGACCCTCTTTTCTCTATCAGATCATATTCTGAACAGACTGTACTATTAAGTGATATGGTTTTCAGACAGTGAATATGGTTGGAAGAATATCACAGGCAGGTAGCTGAAAAGAAACTATTAAAAATTGAATCAGTTTACCACAATTTCTCTCTGTAAAAATTTATACATACAAAGAGGTTGTACAAAAACAATGCCAAGATATAATTAGATGTTCAAACTGTCCATTTCAGCACATGGCACTGGAAATTATCCAGGTAAAGGTGGCCAAGAAAAAGGTGACTTTCCATGGTTCAGATGGAAAACATTTCTGAACATTTAGAAAGTCTGGAATTTAAACGTTGTTTGATGTGACAAATAGGTGAAAATAAATGGCAGTTTTCTCTAAGTGTATAAAGAAATAGATGATGATATCTACCTAGTATCATATGGTACTTTTAATCTGTAGACCTCAAAGAGGTCATGACAACTTCAAAGGTGTTTAGAGTATATTCAAATGTGACAGAATGGAAGACTTGTCACATCTGTGTTCTACAAAGTAGTTTCTGAAGTACTGCAGAGGATAATACACCTAAGACTTACCAGTGAATAATGCAGACAAAACTCACAATAAATACTGGAGGGAAGTAATCTATTTTAATGTTGTTTTTCACAGCACTTTTTGTGGGGTTTATTTTTTTTTAATTTAGCAGAATATACCTGTTTATATATCTCTGTCTGCTAAGAGATATTAGACACCTTTTGAAATATAAGTAAAAAAAAGAAAATAAAAAAATTCTTTCCAAATCAGCGTTAGATGCTGGAAAGTATTGACTATATACTTATTTGATTGTGGTACTCTGAAAAAAATCATACCTTCTGAAAAATTTCTTAAATGTTAGGTAGTACAGATTACAGTAAACCAGATGAGAAACATTGCTTACAGTTCAGCAGTGAAGCTTATGAAGACAGATACAGAAGCTCTGTCCAGGGATGAGTACTTGCTGGAGATGGGATATTTGGCATGCGGATAGCTGCAGTTAGCAGTCTGATGTTTTACCATCTCAGGAAAATCCTCATAGTATAAAAACACTTTTGAAAGTAAGAGGTACAGAATAACAGTTACAGAACTGTTTTAACCCATGAGTAGGTAGTTCTGTAGTCTTTCCCAAATTAATAACTTTCAAAAATAGAACTGATAAAAGCTCCATAGAAGAAAGCCGGCAGAGGTCTAGTTGAAGAAAATGGACTAAGCAAAATCATTGTTTTTTTTTCACTCAGTGTTTGACTGCATTAATGGCTCTGCAAGATCTGATGATAGTTATTTGAATCAACAAAGGGGTGAAAAATGAGAATCACACAATTATAGAAATGTTTGTCAAAAGGGACCTCTGTATGTCCAGCCTCACTTATGAGGCAGTTTAACAATATTAGATCAGGTAAGCTTTGACTTTGTCTAGCAAAATAATGAACTCAGCAGTTTCACAGTCTTTCCAGGCAACATGCTTCAATGCTGCACTATGCTAATGGTGAAAATTTGCTTCCTTAAGTCCAACCAATAATTTCCAAGCCACAAGTTTATGTCCCTATTACCTGAGAGTACTGGGAAGAGGTTGGGTCTCTCATGTTTTGCACTGCTTTTCAAGTAGTTGAAGGCAGATATTAAATCATCACTTAATTTTCTCTTCACAAGACTAAATAAGATGGTATCTCTTCACATCTCTTTAAAGGCCATATATTTTAGGTCCCTGACCATCTTTGTAGCACATCTTAGAAAGCTGTGTACTCTTTAAAGTTGAAATGGATGCAAATGGCTAACTTTTCTCTTAGAAGAACAGTAGTCATTTAAGTAAAGCCATGGTAAGCTAACTGTGAATGATGAAACTAACATAAAAAGGAATGAAAAACATAGTGCATAATTGTGTTGAGTGCAGCTGGCAATGTTTTGCTAGCAGGGGACTGCAGGCGAGGCCTCTTGAGGGAAGGCTGAGGCTGCCCATGCTGGGCACAACTGGCTTCAGGCTGGGTCCAGTGAGCCCACAGTGGGACAAAGCTAAGTCCCTCAAACAAGATGGTGGTGCCTCCATGATAATGTATCTAAGAAAGGATAGAAAATACCTCATGAGCATGGGAGGAAGGAGGAAAATTAGAGAGAAACAGTAGTGTAAATAATGTCAGAAAAGAAGGGAGAAGATGGTGTTTTAAAATTTACCTTTGTCTCTCACTACCCAAATCTGTTTTAACTGACTGTTTTTACTTTCCCCCAAGCTGAGTCTGTTTTTACTGTGGGGGTAGCTGATAAGCAACTTCCCTGTATTTATTTTGACTCATGAGCTTTGTCATCCTATATCAGGGGAAGTGAGTGAGCAGCTGGGTGGGCAGCTGGCTGATGGCTGAAGGTAACCCACGACAACAAGAAAGGACAATAACTGTTAATGCAGCTTGGACAGTGTTCCTGCATTAAACTTACATCAAACCAAGAAACAGAAGATTAATAAAATTCTGTATCTCAAGTAGTGATAAGCAACCAATTCTAATGAAGTCATTGGGCCACTGACTGCTACTGGCTGATGACTTAGTTCTGTTTCAGTTTCTGAGCCACTCTGACTTAACCACTCTGAAAATTTATTAAAAGGAATGTCTAAGTGTCATGAAAACATACATTCATTTTCTTAAAAACATCTGAAGTTCATTCATGAACACAGATAGTAAGAGAGGAAGAAAATGCCTAGTGGTCTTCCCCCCTACCCCACCCAGTGCTAAGTGATTGCATTAGAAGTGGGATCCATCATTAAGTGACTACAACGGAGGGTTTCCTTCCCGTGAAAAATCTTGCTTTTCAAAACTTTGTTCTGTCCCAAATAATTCTAAAACAGTCCCACTGATTCCATTGATTTTTACTCAAGTAAATTATCATTACTGATGTGAGCTTTCCTGACAAGCATTTTAGTAGGCAACTTCTGGGGTGAGGTATCCCCAGGATTTCAGCTGTTTGGCATTACTGTTCTGTGTATCTATCTTCCAGTTTAATCCAAAATCCATGCCAGCAGATGGGATCAAAACTTTCTTTAGAGTTAATGTTTATAGACGTCAAATAACGTAAATTGGAAGAGTTAATCTTACTTGAGAGTATGTATCACCAGATAGATGTTCTAGTCTAACTCGGCATATCCATGTCTTACTGTATTGTCAAAAGAGAGAACCACGTGTTACATGAAGCAGACCACCATAACATAAGGGAAGATTTATTAAACTGCATTAGGGCAATAGATCTGGAGGGTATTTAGATGGAATCCAGACCAGATTCTCTTGGACTCTTTCCTTAGATTTGGTGGGGATTTGCTGACCTAAGAGTGTTTCGGTCAAAGCAGTTCCTACAGCTTTAGTGAATGACATACATAAGCACATACAGAAGGAGAGTAAAAGGGTTTCACACCCTCTGAATCTTCAAGTATCTTCCAGACTTTCAGGCTTCTTGTCATTGTTTTCCCTAAAGTATATAGCTACAGCTGTCAGAAAATCTCTTCCTTTTTCAGCAGAAATTAGTACAGAAACAAAGTGCAGATTTTTAAGGCCTCAGAATATAACAAAAAATATTGATAGTAATGAGGATGCAGGAGTAAACAGTGCCCAGGGAAGTTGTGAATGCTCCACCGCTGGTGGTGTTCAAGGCCGTGTTGGACAGAGCCTTAGATGGCATAGTTTAGTGGGAGGTGTCCCTGCCCATGACCGGGGGGTTGGAACTAGATGATCTTAATGTCCTTTCCAACCCAAACTATTCTATGATTCTATGACTATTAACTATGGAATAATTGTTAACAGTGGAATAATTTACTTGGTACGTACCTCAGATTTCTACACAGCAAATTCTATTGCATGCGAATATACTTTGCAGCCAGTTGACTGTTAGTTTACTACAATGAAAACTCATGCTACAAATGCCAAAGTGATTCAAAATCCTAGATATGTACTTTGGAATTGTCGTTGTTCTGTAAGTTATTCTCTACCCTTTTACTTCTAACTGTGGATGAACTAAGATCTGTAAACATTCTGCTTCAGAACAACATACAAAAACTGGTACATTTTTATAAGGGACTAAAGGTTAATTCAAACGTACTGTCTGAGGGATGCTGTCAGTTTGTATTTAACACAGGGATCTCTGGATTCTTTTCTCATTTTTTATGCTTGTCAAATAATTTCCTCCACATGCAAAGCCTTCCAGCACACACATGCCCTGACTAAGAAGGTTAAAACCAGTTTGAATCTTACTGTAGCTCTTGCTTGTATTTTTCTGATACTATTTTCCTGAGAGCCAAATTCCCATTCTTTTCTACCTATGCATCTTGTAGGAATAAAATGGACAGCCAAAGTAATCTCAGGTAGGGTTAACTCTTCTTTCTTAGCTCGAAATAAGTCACGTTACTGTGTGAGGCAAGAGCTCCTCTCATTTAAAACAGGTCTTCTTGACTTGATTTTCTCTGAAATCTAAGTGTCATGCTACTTATCTTTTTAGCTGGCATTGTGTTGGGTGCCTTCAAAACGTGAAAGAATACTCTGTAGTCCATTCCATTCTTTGCCATCTCTCAAATTAGGACTGAAATAACTATTCAAGGATTACAAATGGGATGCCATACTGTTAGAAATATTGCTGAATTTCCAACGGAGATCTCCAGTCAGATTTTGCTTTGATGACCACGAGGGATACCCTACCCTCCTCCTCATTAAATGCATCGAGAACTTATATACAGACTGATTAATGAAGCACCTACGAATTAGGGAAAGTGGATCTTACTCTTAGTGCTGGAGTATTTTTAAGATCTTGGCTTTAGTACCTCAGTCTCTCATGCAAACAGAGCAATCTGTTGTTTTGTACATAGCTGAAGATGTAGATCTTCCAAAAAAAAATGTGCATTTTTTTTTCTTATATCTTTCACTGGGCCAGGATTAAAATAGATTTTAAAATTTTAAGCAGCAAGGCCTAGGTTTGTGAGGAGACTTCTGGAAACTAGCTCATATCTTCACTACATAGAAGATGTTTCAGCATTCTTAGGGTATCACGCCACTGATTATACTTACACTGAGATATAGTGCATTTTTTTGTCAGTTTTTTAAAAAAATTAGATTCACTAGGATAAGACATATACTCAACAATATTTAAATAATTTTTGAGTTACAAGTAAAGAAAATCTTAGGATATTAAACTATTTGGCAGACAGTTCAGTAGCATAGGACACTGTGACCCATACAACAGTTGCCATGGGAAGATTATGAATATTAATAGAAAAAACTGCATTCTGCATTAGTCAGTCTGCTATATGATAATATTATTTCTTCTTGATGTAAGAAGTTGAGCAAAAGGGAAAAAAAAACCCAGAAAAGATCATTTTTCATTAAGTTTCTCAGATAGTACATAGACATCCACAGTTCCTATCTTTGCTGATTCAAAACCCATTGAATTAATAGGAGCTTTGACAACAGCCTCATTAATTTTTGGTAAAAGTCATCAGCTCAGAGTGTGCCCAGAGTATGTGCCCAATCATGGACAAAATGCAGATTTTTTTTGCAACAAACCTTTTGTGTATATTTAATCATGTGCTTAACTGCTTTGCTAAGCAGAAAAGGTCTTAGTGGTAGTGATTTTTCTCTGTTGAGTCTTATGACCCTTTGGTATTGTTATCTGGCTTTTGACAATTTTAATATTTAGGAGTTGATGGAAAATCTCCATTTTTCAGTTTCTTATTAACTGGCAAATTTTACAGTCGGGGTAGGATGAAGCTACTGTTGTCTTCTGACTTCTTTGGTGAAGTTAATTTAGTTTTCGAACTCAGGTGAAATCTCCAGGGATCGAGCAGAGAAAATATCCATAATAATTACCTCTTTCTGTACAAAGACAATCTTTATGAGTTCTGTACTAATGTAGGCAAATGAAAATTCACTCTCTTATATAGGATTTTACAGACTTCTCTATTTGGGTTCAGTTTTCTCAGTAATCTGCATTCTTAAACTTTATATATTGCTCGGTACCATTCGTATCTAATATTTACTGGCCTGACATAAATTTGCAAAGAACTGCAATCTGGTTTATGTTGCTTCCCTTTAGAAACCTTCAGGATCTTTTTTTACAACTTCTGGTGCATTAGCATGTGTACCAAACCTTACTGAACTCGCAAAATGTTTGTTTTTCACAGCTGTCATAATAAGCATTCAGGTCCTTGAACGCAGCTTCTACCATTAATCTTTTTACTAAGTGTGTTTTTTTAATTTTGCCTATCTTGAACTTCTAAATGTTAAGCCTCTGGTTTATTTCCTTTATCAGTTTCTGTGATCATCCAGAACAGTCAGAGATCATGACTCTGTTACGCCACGTATATGTCTGGGTCCTGATGACGCTGCCAGCTCTGACTGCCTCTGCCCAGTTGCTTAGCTGCCCATAGCACAAGACTCCACGTCAGCCTCTGGGACAATCAGCCCCTTCCCCAGCAACACCACAGCAGGGCTGGTCTGCAGCTCCCCACAGCACTTCCCTGCCAGGCCATGGGCTCCATAGAGCTGGATCTACCCACAGCCCCCAGGCCCACATCCTGGTCCAGCTTCTGTGCAGCCCAGTCCCTTGGGAGGTGCCCCATGACCCTGATGGCCCTGTCTGCCCTGCTCCTGGCTGATGCAGTGAGATGCGTCCTGCTTGTCCTGGCAGACCCTCAGTGGGATCTACCTGCAGCTCCTGGCACCTGACCCAAAGGAGATGATGGCTTCCACTGCACCCTGATAGTATGTGCTCCTTTTGTAAGGCAACCTAGTTCTTCACTGGGAATGTAAAAATCCCACCCCCCCAGTGCTGTCTCAGGATCTTATGGAAAAGAAGTCTGCAGTTTTTTTAGAATCTCAATTTTAAATCTCATCATTAGCTCCCAACATCTTCAAAGAGAAAAATAAATTGTGCAAGTGTTTGGTATATTCGTAAGTGGATTTCTTACTTGTCCACAGTTATAATAGCATTTCAAACATTCTGAGATTTCTTTTTTAATGAACCATATTGTTAGTGTAGTTTTAAATGCCTCTTTTTTGCCTATCAGGTAGATAGCACTCAGCAAATTGTTCACCAATTTTTGCTTCAGTGCAGCATGCCATTTTGCCTATTTTACTTATAGATCATTTGTAACTTGAGAAAGCTAGTATTTGTATGTCATCCCTGTTCTTTAGTTATCTGTCTGGAGCTGGTACTAAAACTCACATTTTATGTTTCTTAGTTCATTCCCATCTAATAAAAAACCCAAAACGCTAGCCATCTAGTGATGGATGTTCATTCTTTTGTGGCATAAAACATCATTCTGTGTTAGTTTCTGACTTGAACAGGTGGAACTGACTCTAGCTGTAGTGCTGCAGAGGTTAGAAGCTGCTAAGCATCCACACTGACAGAAAGATTCAAAATAGGAAAGAAGATTGGAAAAAAAAAATCCCAGAACAAAATGTTTGGCAAAAGATGTATACACTTTATTCTCAGCTTTCATATAGTGTTCCTCTAAGAAGCAGAACCAGGTAGGGCAGAAGCCTCCTGGGGAGGGGTGGTTGCTCTTTCCTTCAGCAACTGCTCAAGGAGAGAAGGTCACAAAAACTGCACGATCTGAGGAAAAGCAATCAGAGAAGCACAGAAATGAGGTGGGGGCTTGCAGTTAGTACAGATGCTGACAGATTACTGGAAGATGGGAGGGGACAGAAAGGGTTTGGTAGCCATGGAGAATGAAAAAAGTATTCCATAGATCACAGGAGATTGTGCAGATTTTGCTGCATCTCAGAAAATCTTTGAGTTAGACAGCAGAAGGCAAGTCAGCAAGTAAAGGTCCATGGGGCAAGCATATAGCATCCAAAAGCAGCATGGTATAAAATCACAAGCGATTCAGGTTTTATCTGATACTCATATTCATTTGAACATTTTTTATTTAAGATCTACACCAATTTATGTAAAAAAATATGATGTGGTCTTTTTTTTTGTTTTGTTTTTTTTTTTTTTTTTTTTTTTTTTGTTTGGTTTGTTTGTTTTGGGTTTTTTTTTTTTTTGTTTTTTTTTTTTTAATATAAAACCA